>CAKNYM010050342.1:104728-115379 GCA_932195095.1 Andricus curvator
TCCCCAAGGTTCCAGTTTCTCAAATTCAGAAATGTTCAATTTTTAGCATTTTACACCAAAGGGAAAACTAATGTTAGGAGATACTTGAAATCTCATAAAAATCATCTACAATGCAGAAATGTCGCCAACTAAAATTTATCAGTACAGTCAACATAGTTTGTGAAACATCAACGACCCTGAAGTTCGTCATAGATATGTGTACACACTTTTTGTACTTAATTATAAACAAACTAAGCGTCCGATCGAAAAAACAAAAACAGCTTTGAATTCGCCTACGAAATATCTAGCTACGTCTTTTTTTAACCCATTTTTTTAAACAATTAAAACATTTTTAATAAGTTCAAACTTTGCAAAGCATGATAAACTAAGCACTAAATCAAAAAATCGAAAACACCTTTGGATTCGTTTTGGAAATATCTAAGTGGGGTTTCTTAAAAATGTTGTTAACAAAATTTAAAAAAATCTAATCCAAATGTTTAATCTGGCTCTTCAGGTTTATGGTAGTGACACAATCCATTAAGAATTTTGCCATTCCTTCCCTAAGGGTCCAGTTTCTGACATTCAGAATTTTTTAGTATTTTAAACAAATGGGAAAATAATGTTAGGATGTACTTGAAATCTTATCAAAATCATCTATGGATGATTTGTGCATTGTATACAATGCACAAATGTGGTCAACTAAAATTTATCAGTACAGTCAACATAGTTTGTGAAATATCAACGACCCTGAAGTTCGTCATAGATATGGGTACAAACTTTTTGTACTTAATTATAAACAAACTATGCGTGCGATCGAAAAAACAAAAACATCTTTGAATTCGCCTACGAAATATCCAGGTACGCATTTTTTTAAACCATTTTTTTGAACAATTAAAACATTTGTTAATAAGTTCAAACTTTGCAAAGCATGATAAACTAAGCATCAAATCAAAAAATCGAAGACACCTTTGGATTCGTTTTGGAAATATCTAATTGGGGTAAGTTCACCTGAGCCTAAAGCCAACAACTTACATCAACAATTTCTACACAATTTAATTTCTTAAAAATGTTGTTAACAACATTTAAAAATAATCTCATAATCCAAATGTTTAATCTGGTTCTTCAAGTTTATGGCAGTGACACAGTTCATAAAGAATTTTACCATTCCTTCCCCAAGGTTCCAGTTTCTCAAATTCAGAAATGTTCAATTTTTAGCCTTTTACACCAAAGGGAAAACTAATGTTAGGAGATACTTGAAATCTCACAAAAATCATCTACAATGCAGAAATGTCGCCAACTAAAATTTATCAGTACAGTCAACATAGTTTGTTAAATATCAACCACCCTGAAGTTCGTCATAGATATGGATACGAACTTTTGTATTTAATTATAAACAAACTAAGCGTTCGATCAAAAAAGCAAATGCATCTTTAAATTCGCCAACGAAATATCTAGGTACGCAGTTTTTAACAATTTTTTAAACAATTAAAACATTTGTTAATATTTTAAGACTTTACCAAGTATGATAAACAAAGTAAGCATCAAATAAAGAAACCGAAAACACCGTCGGATTCGTTTTGGAAATATCTAAGTGGAGTTTTTTTTAAATGTTCTTAACATCATTCAACAACAATCTCCGAATCCAAATGTTTAATCTGGTTCTTCAAGTTTATGGTAGTGACATAATCCATGATGAATTGCGCCATTTCTTCCCTAAGGGTCCAGTTTTGGACATTCAGACTTGGTCAATTTTTAGTATTTTAAACAAATGGGAAAGTAATGTTAGGATATACTTGAAATCTCACCAAAAACATCTACGATGCACAAAATTCCATTAAGGAAAATTTATCAGTACAGTCAACATAGTTTATGAAATATCAACGACCCTGAAGTTTGTCACAGATATGGATTCGAAACTTTTGTATTTAATTATAAACAAACTAAGAATCCGATCAAAAAACCAAAAACATATATGAATTCGCCTACGACATATCTACGTATCCCTTTTTTAAAAACATTTTTGTAAACAATTAAAACATTTGTCAATAATTTAAAACTTTGCAAAGCATGATAAACTAAGCATAAAATCAAAAAATTGAAAACACCTTTGGTTTCGTTTGGGAAATATCTAAGTGGGGTTTCTTAAAAATGTTGTTAACAACATTTAAAAAAAATCTCCTAATCCAAATGTTTAATTTGGCTCTTCAAGTTCATGGCAGTGACATAGTTCATAAACAATTTTACCATTCCTTCCCTAAGGGTCCAGTTCCTGACATTCAGAATTGTTCAATTTTTAGTATTGTAAACAAATGGGAAAGTAATGTTAGGATGTACTTTTAATCTCTTCAAAATCATCTACAATGCAAAAATGTCGCCAACTAAAATTTATCAGTACAATCAACATAGTTTGTAAAATATCAACGACCCTGAAGTTTGACATAGATATGGATTTGAAACTTTTGTATTTAATAAAGCGTCCGATCAAAAAAACCAAAAACACCTTTGGATTCGCCTACAAAATATCTAATATTCTAATATGCCTTTTTTTGTTTTTTAGACATTTTTGAAACAATTAAATCATTTGTTACTAAGTTCAAACTTTTCAAGGCATGATAAACAAAGGAAACATCAAATAAAAAGACCAATGATATTGGCGTACATTTGTGTTGTACGATATATGGATGTGAAACTTTTGTAAATAGTTATTAGCAAACTAAGCGTCCTCTCGAAAAACGGAAAACACCTTTGGACTCTTCTCCGAAATATCAAAGTGCGCTTTTTTATATTTTTTTGAACCATCCTTTAAACAATTGAATTATTTAATAACTTTCTGTAATTGTTATACACAAACTAAGTGTCAGAACAAAAAAGGGAAAACTCTAATGGATTCGTCTCGAAAATATCTAAAAGGTTTTTTTTTTAAAACGATCTTGTTAACAATTTTTCTACGTCATTCAACATAAGCATACATTCTTGTGGACCCATATGTGGATTTGAAACTTTTGTAATTAATTATAAACAAACTAATCGTCCGATCAAAAAACCAAAAACACCTTTGGATTCGCCTACAAAATATCTAATATTCTAATATGCCTTTTTTGTTTTTTAGACATTTTTGAAACAATTAAATCATTTGTTACTAAGTTCAAACTTTTCAAGTCATGATAAACAAAGGAAACATCAAATAAAAAGACCGAAAACACGTTTCGATTCGTTTTGGAAATATCGAAGTTGATGTTTTTTTTCAATGTAATTACCAACAACTTTTCTACGTCATTCAATGATATTGGCGTACATTTGTGTGGTACGATATATGGATGTGAAACTTTTGTAAATAGTTATTAGCAAACTAAGCGTCCTCTCGAAAAACGGAAAAATCTTGTTAACAATTTTTCTACGTCGTTCAACATAAGCATACATTCTTGTGGACTCATATGTGGATTTGAAACTTTTGTAATTAATTATAAACAAACTAAGCGTCCTATAAAAAAACCGAAAACACCTTTGGATTAAATTTGGAAATATCTAAATGGGTTTTTTTCCGTTGTTAAACATTTTTCTACGTCATTCGACTTAAACGTACATTTGCATTTGCGTGGAAAGTGCGCCTTTTTATTTTTAACAAACTAAGCGTTATAAACAAACTAAGCGTCTGTTCGAAGATCCAAAAACAACCTTAGATTCGTCTCCGAAATATTTAGGTGCACCTTTCTTTAAGAAAATTTCCAAACAAATAAAATCATTTGTTAATCATTTAAAAATTTGAAAATCATGATAAAAAACTAAGCGTCCAATCAAAAGATCGAAAATACCTTTGAATTCGTTTTTGAATTATCTAAGTGTGTTTTTTTTTAATGCTAACAATTTTTCTACAATATTCAAAATAAGCGTGCATTTGCGTGGCCCTATAAATAGATTTTAAACTTTTGTAATTACTTATAAACAAATTAGGTCTCTGATCGAAAAAACAAGAACACCATATATATTAAAACACCATATTTACACCGAAATATGCAGGTGCCCCCTTTTTTGTTTTTTAAAACCATTTTTGAAACAATTAAATCATTTCTTAATCATTTTAAACTCTAGCGCTATTGATTTCAAACTTTGTATTTAATTATAAACAAATTAAGCGTCCAATCCATACACCGAAAACACCGTTGGATTCGTTTTGGAAATATCTAAGAGGGTTTTTTAAAATGTTGTTAACAGTTTCCGAAATATCAAGGTGCGCTTTTTTATAATTTTCTAACACAATTAACTTATTTTTTAATTTTCTGCAATTTCTATAAACAAATTAAGCGTCCGATCGTAAAACCAAAAACACCTTAAGATTCGTCTTCGAAATACCTAGTTGCGCTTTTTTTAAAAACATTTTTTAAACAATTAAATCACTTGTTAATAATTTCAAACTTTAGATCTGCAGATTTCAAACTTTTGTAATTAATTATTTTTAAAAACTAAGCGTCCGATCGAAAAACCGTGAACACCTTTTGATTCTTTCTGGAAATATCTATAAGTATGCTTTTTTTTTAAATGCTGTTAACAATTTTCGTAGGTCATTTAGCATAAGCCGAATATATGCCCCGTATATGGAATTGAAACTTTTGTTTATCATACTTTGCAAAGTTCGAAATTATTGAAAAATGATTTAAATGTTTAAAAAATGGTTTTAAAAACAAAAAAGGCCCATCTAGATATTTCGGACACGAATCCAAGGTGTTTTTGGTTTTTTTATCGGACGCTTAGTTTGTTTATAATTAATTATAAAAGTTTGAAATCCATATCTATGGCAAATTTTATGGTTTTAAATATCAATGTTTGTCAAGAAAACGTCTATTAATTATGTACGGATGATTTTTGAAATTTTAGAAGATTTTTAAGAACCCCTGCCCGATCCTTCTCACGTAAGATTTTATATTTTTTACTATAGATACATGAAAAATATATCAAAAATTTTCGCCGTAAACGAAATTTCAAGGGATTTCAAACGATTTTAAAGATTTTGAGCAATTTGAAAGTATTCCAACAAATTTCACGGCATTTTATGGTATTCCAAGGGACTACAAAGTATTTAAAAGAATTACAAAATTTTTACGGAATTTAAGAAGATTCCTGAAGCTTTTTAGCAATTTCATGATATTCCAAGGAATTTTAAAAGATTTGAAGAGGTTACGAAAGTTTTAGGGTATTTTAATCGGTTCCAAAGAATTTCGAGGTTTCACAGATTTCAAATGATTTTAGAAGATTTCAAGTGTTTGAAGAACTCACTAAATACAATTTCAGAGAGAATTTCTATTTCTATAGGGATTTCACAACATTTTATGGGACTTTAAAATGTTCAATCAGATTTTCTGTGAGGTCACTGGATTTTGAAGGATATCAGGGGATTTTTAAGCTTTGAAGGGATTTAAAAAGATTTCATACGATTTCGAAAGATTGCAGGGGATTTCAAAAGATTTGCAAATATCTCAAAAGATTTTAACGGATTTTGAGAGCATTGAAAGGGTTTCAATGATTAATCGGGATTTCAAAGGACTTTAATAGAGCCTAAAAAATTCCAAATTATATCCACGGATTTTGGAGGATTTCGTAAGACATCAAAGGATTTAACGGAATTTCAAAGACTTTCGAAATATTATAAAGGATATTGGGGATGTTTAATGACTTTCAAAAGATTTTAATGGATTGTAATATTATTGTAAGATGTATTTCGAGAGATTCGGAAAGATTCCCACGGTTCTTAAAGATTTCAATCACTTTAAAATTATTTTAAAGCTTTCAATAAGATTTCGAAATTATTCACGGAATTTCAAGGATTTTAAACGATCATGAGAGATTCAAAGGGATTTCCACGGACTTTGAAGGATTATAAGGGATTCTTATGGGATTTAAAGATTTAAAGCGATTTCAAGGATTTTCGCAGTCTTTAAAGGGTTTCAATGGATTTTAAAAGATTTCAAAATAAGTTACGGGATTTCAGAGGATTCTAAAGGAATTCATGTAACATCGAAGTTTTTTTTACGAAGTTTGAAGGATATCAGGGGATTTTAATGAGATTTCAAAATATTCACAAAAGTTTTAAAGGATTTGAAGGGATTTTAAGAGATTTAAAGAATTTTGTAAGATTTCAAAAGATATAATGGACTTTCAAATGATTTTCGATTAATATCAAGGATTTTAAGGGATTTCGAGGAATTTTAATAGCTTTTGAAAGATTTTATTGCTTTTTATCCATTACTATGGCCAACGGCCATACCACGCTGAAAAAACCAGTTCTCGTCCGATCACTGAAGTTAAGCAGCGTCGGGCGCGGTTAGTACTTGGATGGGTGACCATTCGAGAATACTGCGTGCTGTTGGACCGTCGTGGGTGTGGTGAGGCCACACTTGAAGTTATTTACTACAAGAAACTATCCACCTAGAAACACTACCCGAATCGGGTAGTGTCACGCCTACTCTGAAAGGGAAATGGCTTAATGGTATACTTACTTACTTACTTTATATTGTGTTAGAAATATATAAGGAATTTCAAGAGATTCGGAAAGACTACCATGGAATTTAAAGATTTCGCGGAAATTCAAGGATTGTAACTGGTTTATATTAATTTTAAGGGATTTCCACAGATTTCAAAGGATTATAATGGATGTTGAAGATTTCAAGCGAATTCAGGAGATTATTATATAAGGCGTAAAACAAGGATGCGTTATGTCCTCATGGCTATTTATCATATTTATGGATAAGTGTCTAAGAATGGCCCTCTTCGACGAAGAAGGTGTAGATCTCGAAACAGTGAAGGTACGTGGGTTAGCTTTCGCAGATGACAAGGTTATTATGGCAGAATCAATCGAGGACTTGCAAAGAATGTTGAATAAACTTAATACAAGCATGAAGAACATGTGCCTTAAAATTAACGTAAATAAAACAAAAATCATGGTGTTTGAGGGAAAAACTGAGAAAACAATGTGCAACATTGTCCTAAATGATGAGAGATTAGAACAAGTTGACAAGTACGTATATATCTGGGTAGCTTATTCACTAGCGACGGAAAAATAGATGGGGAGTTAGATAGGCGCATAAATAAGGGTAAGCAGGTTATCGGTAGAGCAGGGTCCATTCTCAGAAATAAAAACATATCAAAAAAAGCTAAAATGGCCATACATAATTCTATATTCGTACCGACTGTACTATACGGTAGCGAGACATGGACCTGCCAAGAGAAGGACAGGAGTAAAATTAACGCGATTGGCATGAAACCTCTTCGCACAATATGCGGAAAAACACTGATGGACAAAGTTCGAAACGAAATAATCCTCAAAGAATGTGATGCAAAAGAGACAATAGTTGACACATGGGAAAGAAATCAGTTAAGATGGTTCGGAAATGTTGAAAGAATGAAAGATGAACGTCTAACGAAACAAGTGTATAAAGGTAAAGTAAATGGCAGAATGCCCAGAGGTAGATCGCCAAAAGAATGGTTAGAATCTGTGAATGAGACACTAATTCGAAGAGACATAAGAAGCCATAGAAACACGAGACCTTGCATAAAAAAATGCATGGACGTGAAGGAAGCTAGAGTAGTATGCCAGGATAGAAAAGTGTGGCGACAAATAGTTTGTAAACAGAGTGACAATAGAGTGAATGTCGCCTGAAACAAAGATCTTGGATACTAAATGGGCCCAAGTGGGGAACCAAACATAACAATTTTGTGAGGCTCTTCACCTGGGGTGATCGCTAGAGAGATTGATCAGCAACCTGGGTCGGAGCAGTGTTGCGGAATGAACGTGTCATTTGAATAAATAACACGAGAATTCCTGATCAATCTAAAATATCTATACCTAACACCTATATACCTATCTACCTTATACCTATATACCCACCATACACACTACTTTTTTCCAACCGAGCAATTCACGCCTACCCCGAAAGGGAAATGGCTTAATGGTATAATAATAATAATAATGTACGATATCCGTGGAATTCAAAAGATTTAAAAAAATTTTCAAATGATTTAAAAAATGTTAAGGGATTCATTTTATATTCTATGGGAATATTTTAGGCTACATGTAGACTGAACTGCTAAAAAATGGAATTTCGGACATAAAAAGTAAAATATAAATGAAAAAAAAATTGGTATTTTTACTAAAAAAGCTAATAATAAATAAATATAGATATAAATATTATTAATTAAATTTATATTTCTTAATAAAATCATATTTAAAATATTAATTTTATAATAAATTTTTAATAAAATAATTATTATAGGTAAAGAAGCAAATGATGTATATATTAATATATAAATACTTGCTTCAATTCGTTCAAATTGACGCCCTCATCCAACAATTAAAAATAATGTAGGAATTATTCTAATTTCAAAAAAATAAAATAAAATATAAAATAATTAACCCTATAGCAATAATTATTGAATACAATTTTTCTGAAAAGTGGCTCTTGAGATTCATCTAGTCAATTTATCTTGCAATTTTTAGACGAATCGGTTGAATATTGTAAGCTACAGGTCGACTGAACTGCTGAAAAATCGAATTTTGGACATAAAAAGTAAAATAGCGCTAAAAATAATTAATTAATTAACATTTAAAAAAAAATAGTACTGAAGCTTCATCTAGTAAATTTATCCTTAATTTGTAGACGAATCGATTGAATATTGTTGAAAATTGGCTGCAGGTCGACTAAAATGCTGAAAAATTGAATTTTGGACATAAAAAGTGAAATGACTTTAGCAATAATTAATTCATTAAAATTTCCTGAAAAATTGCACTTGAGCTTCATCTAGCCAATTTATCCTGAAATTTTTAGACGAATCAGTTCAATATTGTAAGCTACAGGTCGTCTGAACTGCTGAAAAATCGAATTTGTGATATAAAAAGTGAAATCTCAACTTCAAAACAATTGAGAAGACTTCATTATTGAAATTCAATTAAAAATAATGAGGGCCTAGAATTGTTCTTATTAAATGCAGGGATGGGAACGGTTTAGGTTCACTGTTAGAAAAATCTGTATTAAATTTAATACAAATGTATATGAAGTCATTTGCATACACGTTAATTGAAATTTAATATACATCAAAATTTAAATATAATATACAGGTCGGTATAGCAGCGTGCTTGATAACGCAAAGTGCCTTTATTTCTTTAAATCTTATCAAATATTTGTAATTGAAGTAATAATTTAGAATTCGTCGATTTAATTGCTTTTTATGATTAAAGTGCAACATACATGTGGAACTCTTTCCAAAATTTGCCCTGAATGGTAGAAATTTAATGTGACTACAGTTGATTGTAGGTTAAGTCCCCTGGCGAAAGTATCGGATAGGAATTCCTTTCGAACCAATCCGAAGTCATCCGAATCATTCCGCAATCTGTATCCGAACAAATCCGAGTCAAATCGAACCAATCCGAAAAAATTTCTACATTTCGTCCGATCCAAATCGGTCAAAAATTAATCCGACTCAATCAGGTTCAATCCGAACTTCCAATCCGAATAAATCCGAACCAATTTTACAATCCGGATGAATCCGAACTCGGATTTACCTAAAACGATTTTCAATCCGAATGATTCCAATTCAATCCGAACTCGAATTCGTTCGGATTCATTCGGGTTGAAAATACAGTATATATCAATCCGAGTTCGGATTGATTCGGATTCATTTAGATTATAACTTTGGTTCGGATTGGTTCGTTTCGAAGCTGGGATTGAACCGGATTGAGTCGGATTGATTTTTAAACGATTTGGGTCTAACGAAATGTAGAACTTTTTTCGGATTGGTTCGAATTGACACGGAATGTTTCGGATACAGATTCCGGAATGATTCGGATTGGTTTGGAAGGAATTCCTATCCGATACTTTCGCCAGGGTCTGTCATTTATTTATGCAATTGAACTGTTCGACTTAAAATCAAATTTTATTTTTGATTAACTATAAGAAGGTATCATGTTTTCTTGTTAAGAATCGAAAATTACTGCTAATCTTATTTTGATTTTGTGTAAAATGGAATTATCTGAGCGATTATCATGAATGTAAGAGAAATTTAATAAACACGTACCTGAATAGCGATTTCATATGCTTGAAATATTAATTTTAATATACATTGGTATTTTAAATTTAATTCTATTTTCAACAGTGTTGGACTCGAGTTTAAAGGGTTCCTTAAGGCTCCGGGTCCGGACTGGACCCTTTAATTTCTTAAGGGTCCGAGTCCGGACCCGGACCTTTTAAATTCTTAAGAGTCCAGCTCCGAACATGGACCTTTTAAATTTTTAAGGGTTCAGGTCTGAACCCGGATCCTTTAATTTCTTAAGGGTCCGGCTCCGAACCCGGACCTTTCAAATTCTTAAGGGTCCAGGCCTTTGAAATTCTTAAGGGTCCGGACCTTTGAAATTCTTAAGGGTACGGGTTTGAACCCGGTCCCTTTAATTTCTTAAGGGTCCGGGTCCGAACCCGGACCTTTTAAATTCTTGAGGGTACGGGTCCAGGCCTTTTAAATTCTTAAGGGTACGGGTCCGGACGTTTGAAATTCTTAAGGGTACTGGACCGAACCCAGACCCTTTAATTTCTTAAGGGTAGGGGTCCGGACCCTGTCCCGTTAATTTATTAAGGGTCCGGGTCCGAACCCGGACCTTTTAAATTCTTGAGGGTACGGGTCCAGGCCTTTC
>CAKNYM010050342.1:115389-131285 GCA_932195095.1 Andricus curvator
CGGGTCCGGACGTTTGAAATTCTTAAGGGTACGGGTCCGAACCCGGACCCTTTAATTTCTTAAGGGTCCGGGTCCGAACCCGAACTAATTTGTTAAAAATTCATTTATTTGTTTGATGATATTCATCATTATAGATGAAAAAGCTTTCTTTCGTTCAAAATTTGATGATTTTGTTGAAAATTATGTTTTCTAGATTAAAATTAATTGTTTTAACTGAAAACTTAACTTGTACATGTTTCGTTCAAAATTTATATTCTTAAGTTGAAAATTCAAATATTTGGTAAATTCCTGTATTTTATTGAAAACTCTAATTTTGTGGGAGATTTTTGGTTAGAAATTCTTTTAAAAGTTCAAATATTTGATTAAAAATTCCGCTTAAACGCATGTGAGGGTACCATCGGATACCTGATGGCCTGGCTAACCTTTTCCATTGTTTTGCGCTCTGCCTCGAACAAACTCACCGGACACACTCAAGTTCCGCTAGTGCGGCTAGTGTAAACGTTGCAATGATGCCTTTAAAATTTAAATGGCTCTGTTCCACACCTCCATGAAGGTCGAGACTGAGGAGCGTTTTTTTTTTATGTGGTGATCCCCAGTAGGCAAAATGATTCAGCACTCAGGTCAAATGCGTTTAAGCCAAAACTTCATGTACTTTGTTAAAAATTCATCTATTTTGGTAGAAAATTCATCTTATTGGTTGAAAATTGATCTTTTTGGTTGGAAATGAGTATTTTCTTATTTAGAATTAATTTTTACATTCTCGTCCTATTACATTCTCATCCTAATGAGAAGGTATTGGTTTTATGTAAAATTTGACTTAGTCGGTTTTCATCAAATCTCCACGTTTTGAGACCCCCTGGGCTAGAAAAAAATATTCTTACCAAGGTGTCTGTCTGTAGTCTGTCTGTAGTCTGTCTCCCTGTAGGCACGATAACATTCGAAAAAATGATCAGATTGGATTGAGCTTTGGCACATTTATTCAAGCCCTAAAAGAAAAAGACAAATTTTTTAGCCAGATATTTTTGATTAAAATTCAAAAAGTTAGAGCATTTTCAAAATTTTTGAAATATTTTTTTTTCAAACTTCAAAATTCTATGTACAGCAATTCGTATTACTCGAAAATCTGAACAATTTATCCTCATGACTTTTTTCGATAAAAAGAAAACTATCAGAGTTACAGCAAAATTTTCATTACGACTTTTTGAATTTTCTTGAAAAATAAAAAATTCAAATTTTGACCCCATGAAACATAAAAACAATAAAATAAAAAATTCCGTTTCACTTTCAGACTATGCAAGAAAGATCTACAAATTTGTTGTTAATTATTTTTTTATAGGACGCGTAGTTTTTGTTTTAATCGTGCAAAATGACATTACAAAATGAAGAAAAAATCAAATTTTACATTCTTATCCTAATGAGAAGGTATTGGTTTTATGTAAAAAAATTTAAATTTAGTTTTCTATGAATAAAACAAACACTGTTTGATCAGAAACGGAATTTTCGATTTTTTGGTAGCATTTTCTGTAAGTTAAACCAAAACTGTTTCTTAAGCAATTAAGGATTTTTCTTTGGACTTCAAACAAGTGTGTGGGTATTGTAATGAGAATTTGTTCCTTAAGGCCGATAGAGACTTAAGTAAATAAACTTCCTTTTTCTATAATTCGCGAAAAAGTGCCAGTTTTTCCACCTGTTTTTGGTGTAAAAAGTGATCGATTTTTGGTCGATGACGTGGCGCATGCGCAGTGCCGACCTTTCCGGGCAACAGTGACAAAAGTAGACAGATGCAGTGGAAAAAGTAAATGGACAGTGATAAAAGTGAGGCACAGTGACAAAAGTAAATGTTATTTCGGGTGGGTTCGTGCTGCCTCGGGTGTACTCGTTCATCGTGCGCAGCCAACTTCATTCTATTTTCCGACTGTCGTCCCTAACCTAAAATCAATTTCCTGAAAAGTCTCGAGTTGTGTATTTTGTATGTACTTTTGTCACTTGGCAAAAGCAAAAAAACACCGTCAGTTTCTCCGAAAATACTGTGCTTGGTTTTTTTCACGAAAAATCGGAAATTTTGAAGCCCTCAACTTTATGGACCAAATATTCAATAGTGAGAAACAGCTTATTATTACTGCCATATTATTGCCATGGTTTTGATAATTGACATTGTCATTGTTGCGTCAATCGACATAAAAATCGCCTTCTTTTTACACAAAAAACAGGTAAACAAAAACTAGCACTTTTGCACAAATTATAGAAAAAGTATGGTGTCCCACACATTGAAAAAGCGACGATTTAAAACTCGAGTGATAGCCACCCTCGCTCCGCTCGGGTAGCTAACTTCACACTCGTTTTAAATCTCTCGCTTTTTCAACTTGTAGCACAATATACTATTTTCATCTAAACTAAAAACAAATTTAACAATCACTTAAAACGTAGAGGTTTCGTCTATTTTATAATATTTGCAAGTAAATTTCTTTTTTCTCTCTAAGCCAAGCACGATGTGCAAAAACCGAAAAAAGCCGAGCGCCAGGTATACTATTTCTTGGAAAATTTACTTTAATTTGATTGAAAATTAATTTTTTTATTGAAAATTTCACTATTATATTTTTAGTTGAAAATTTATCTGTTTTCGGTGACAATTGAACTCTTTGTTGGAAATCCGTATTTTTTTTGGTAAAAGAGTACTCTTATTAGTTGAAATTTCAGCTTTTTTGTTAAAAATGATATTTTTTAGTTGAAGATTCATCATTTCAGTTGAAAATTAACTTTAACTATACTATTTTTGGTTAAGAATTAATTTCTCTCATTGAAAAAAAAACTATTTAGTTGAAAATTCGTTTTTTTTGTTGATAGAAAATTCATCTTTTGTAATCAAAAATCCACCATTTGGTCAAAATTTCATATTTTTGTTTGAAAATTCATCATTGTGATTAAAAATTAATTTATTTGGTTGAAAATTCCTTTCTTTTTAGTAGAAAATTTAATTCTTTTATTTTGGGTTAAAAAATCATTTTTGTTATGAAAAAAAATATTTGGTTAAAAATTCGTTTTTTATTGGTTGAACATTTATTTTTCTGACATTTTAACTATTCGAATTTTGGTTAAAAAATTGATTTTTTGTTAGATGAAAATTCATGTACTTTGTTGAAAAAAAGCCTTTTTTGGTAGAAAAATAATCTTTTGAGTTGAAAATTCAACTAACTATTTGGTTAAAAATTCATATTCTTGGTTGAAGATTTATAATTTTATTAAAAAATTAATCTTTGGTTGAAAATTTGTTTCTTTTTAGTTGAAAATTAATTTTTTTAACTAAAGAGAGAACTATTCCATTTTCGCTTGGAAATGTATATTTTTAGTTAAAAATTAATTCATTTGTCTGAAAACTCGTTTTTTTTTAATTTAATTTTTTAACTGCAAATTGAAATATTATATTTTTGGTTTGTAAATTTTATTTACCTTTTTTTGTCCAAATTGATTGTCTTACCTGAAAATTTAATTCTTCTATTTTTGGTTAAAAAATCATTTTTTTTATGAAAAAAATACTTGCTTAAAAATTCGTTTTTTTTTTTGTTAAACATTTATTGTTCTGACATTTCAACTATTCTAATTTTGTTTGAAAATTGATTTTTTTAGATGAAAATTCATGTACTTTGTTGAAAATGAACCTTTTTTTGGTAGAAAATTAATCTTTTGGGTTGAAAATTTAACTATTTTGTTAATAATTCATATTCTTGGTTGAAGATTCATCATTTTATTAAAAAATTAATTTTTCTATAATTCGCGAAAAAGTGCCAGTTTTTCCACCTGTTTTTGGTGTAAAAAGTTACCGATTTTTGCTCGATGACGTGGCGCATGCGCAGTGCCGACCTTTCCGGGCAACAGTGACAAAAGTGGACAGATGCAGTGGAAAAAGTAAATGGACAGTGATAAAAGTGAGGCACAGGGCGTTTACGATATTAGTGCTCAGAGCGCGCTCTGAGCTCGAAGGGGAGCTCAACCAATGAAATTCATGAGACTGCATGACCGTTAGATTATATCCTATAAAGAGTTTGAGCTCCCCTTTGAACTCAGAGCGCGCTCTGAGCACTAATATCGTAAACGCCCACAGTGGAAAAAGTAAATGTTATTTCGGGTGGGTTCGTGCTGTCTCGGGTGGACTCGTGCATCGTGCGCAGCCAACTTCATTCTATTTTCCGACTGTCGTCCCTAACCTAAAAGCAATTTCCTGAAAAGTCTCGAGTTGTGTATTTTGTATGTACTTTTGTCACTTGGCAAAAGCAAAAAAAACCGTCATCGTTTCTCCGAAAATACTGTGCTTCGTTTTTTTCACGAAAAATCGGAAGTTTTGAAGCCCTCAACTTTATGGGCCAACTATTCAATTGTGAGAACCAACTTATTATTACTGCCGTATTATTGCCATGGTTTTGATAATTGCCATTGTCATTGTTGCGTCAATCGACAAAAAATCGCCTTCTTTTTACACAAAAAACAGGTAAACAAAAACTAGCACTTTTTAACAAATTATAGAAAAAGTATCGTGTCCCACACATTGAAAAAGCGACGATTTAAAACTCGTGTGATAGCCACCCTCGCTCCGCTCGGGTAGCTAACTTCACACTCGTCTTAAATCTCTCGCTTTTTCAACTTGTAGCACAATATACTATTTTCTGGCTGGAAATTTATCTTTTTGACTTGAATACACACCCTGCAAAAAAAGATTCATTTAAAATCGATTGACTGCAATTCAAAAATAAAATCGTCAATCGACAATTTTTGTGAAATGCAATTCAAGTCATTCAAGTTAAATTGCATTTAACATCCAATTGTTAAATCGCAATTGAAAAATTTGTCAGTGAACTGAATTGAAAGTCTGCAACTGCAATGAATTTTAGATATGCAATAGAACCAGTGTGCGGTTGCACTGAATTGTTTCGCAAGCCAATGAACCGTCTTTTGGATTTAATTGACGACTTTCAATTCAAAAAGAATTTTGTAAATGGTTTTATATTATCCAATAGAGGTTAATGTAAAAATGGAGATTGGTCATGCGATGCATCTAATTGTATTGAATCGCACATAAATTTATAGACCAGAACTGTTTTTAATTGGAGTTTTGCAAATAAAATTTTAATTTATTGAATAATAAAATAATACGTTAATAAATAGTATTATTGAAGAAATTGAAGTGGTTAATTGATAATAAGGAATAGAAGTTGTTATATAATTTGTACCTTTGGATTAAAGTTAAGTAAATATTGATTGTTTCATGAGAATAATAAGTGACTTTGGACATAACTTAACAATATAATACAAATAATATTTATCGAATTTTGTTGACATCATTTCATAATGATGAAATGCCACCAATTGCATCTTTACGATTTAAATACATTGCGTCAATTCAAATCCATTGAGGTACATTCAATGATAGTTCTACCAATTGCATTTAATTGCAAATTCTCATTTCAACATTGCCATTTAAATACAATTGGCCTTTTTTATTTGCAGGGCACCGAACAAGTGTTTTGAATATATTTAAAAACAAAATTGATTTTGCATTAACATTATTAATCTTCTAGGCCTACGGTTGGTTTTATACCTAGAAGAATTCGAAATTGGGGTATTGTAGCAACCCTGAATAAGGCACTGCTTAATGCGAATATGTTTCTATTACTTTTACTTCTATTATCATTTAAATTTAGCATACTTTTCAGTTTGAAGCGATACATTTTCATGCGAGATTTAAATAATGTAATTATCATTAATAAAGGTAGAAAATACTATTTTTTAAATCCTAATTCAAATTGCTCATAAATGCTCATTAAATTCTCGAGCATATTTTCATGCCAAACTTCATCGACTGGGAAGCTCGATACTTAGTGAGGAGGGCAGCACCTTCCGGATACAGATTGTGGCGGGAGTCGTGAGAAGCAAGAATGGCAAAGGAACGCAGGAATTGGATCATGCAGGAAGCCGTTAGGTTAGTTGAGTTCCGTGTTGGCCATCGACATCGAAAGGTTAGAGGAGGATTACGCGACGTTCGAAGCCGTAACTTGGACGAGTCCATTTTCACAGATCTTTCGCCAGGCTTGGCATAGGAAGAAGTTCGCAGGACTAAGGTACGCGTCGGTATGACGTTTCTTTCCTCCAGACCTCTTTTTATTATATTTTAGATGTTGAGTTTAGTTGATTTGCTTAATTTGAGTTGAGTTGAGAAATTTAAGTGTATTACTAATGCAGTATTGCTCGTTCTTTTGGCTTGACGCCATTGCAAATTTTCACGACGCAAATATATTGAATAGAAAGTTTTACTTGTTCAGTTTGTAGCTTATTAGTGCGAAACTGACTTCTTTAAGTTTTAAGGTCATGCCCTTCAGGCAGTAACACAATTTTAATGATACAACCACGCAGTATTGGTTAAATAACTGAAAGTTATTTGTTTCTTGCCCCCACAAAATACCTCTACCTTTGAGCTAGGGACATTTTGGAAGAGAAAATTTTCAATGATCTAAAGTCGCTTATTGAGTATTTCTCGCCCCCCACAAAATACCTCTACATTTGAGCTAGGAACATTTTAGAAGAGAACATTTTTAATGATCCAAAATCAATTATTGAGTTTATTTCGCCCCCCACAAAACACCTCTACCTCTGAGCTAGGGACGTTTTGTAAGAGCAAATTTTAAATTTGCCAAAATCGCTTATTGAGTGTTTCTCGCCCCCCCCACAAAGTACCTCTACCTTTGAGCTAGGAACATTTTGGAAGAGAAAATTGTAAGTGAGCTTAAATCTCTTATTCAGTGTGTCTCGCCCCCACACAAAATACCTCTACCTTTGAGCTCGGGACATTTTGGAAGAGAAAAATTTAAATGACCTCAAATCGCTCATTGAGTGTTTCTCGCGCCCACAAAATACCTCTACCTTTAAGCTAGGGACATTTTGGAAGAGCAAATTTTAAATGAGCACAAATCGCTTATTGAGTGTTTCTCGCTTCCCACAAAATACATCTACATTTGAGCTAGGAACACTTTAGAAGAGAACATTTTTAATGATCTAAAATCACTTATTGAGTGTGTCTCGCCCCCACACAAAATACCTCTACCTTTGAGCTAGGGACATTTTGGAAGAGAAAAATTTAAATGATCTCAAATCGCTCATTCAGTGTTTCTCGCCGCCACAAAGTACCTCTACCTTTGAGCTAGGGACATTTTGGAAAAGCAAATTTTAAATAAGCACAAATCGCTTATTGAGTGTTTCTCGCTTCCCACAAAATACATCTACATTCGAGCTAGAAACACTTTAGAAGAGAACATTTTCAATGATCTAAAATCACTTATTGAGTGTATCTCGCCCCCCACAAAATACCTCTACCTTTGAGCTAGGGACATTTTGGAAGGTAAAATTTTTAATGATCTAAAATCACTTATTGAGTGTTTCTCGCCACCCACGAAATACCTCTTCCTCTGAGCTAGGGACATTTTGTAAAAGCAAATTTTAAATTTGCTAACATCGGTTATTGAGTGTTTCTCGCCCCCCACAAAATACCTCTACATTTGAGCTAGGTGCACTAGAAAAGTATTGTCTAGAAATAAATAAAACGATATTTTGATGTAAGACTGAATGCTTTTCAAATATTTTATTAGTCATACAAATATTGAAATTACTTACAGAAAATAAGTATTATCAGTTTATTTTAAAAATTATATAAATATAATTTTTATAAGATTCTTAAGAAAATTAAAAAAGATTTTTGAATATTTCAGATGTGTCAAAAAAGAATTCGAGTCTTTTTAACAGATATTTAGGACTTTTAGAACTTTGGAAGAAATCAAAAACTATTTCATAAATTTTCGGAAATGTTTCTAAGTTTTAAAATATTTTCAGTCTATTCAAAACCTCTTAAATTCCTTATAATATTTTTAACCGATTCGAATTTTTCTTACAATTTTGAAAAATCAATAAGAATGTAAAAAAATTGCCTTCAAATCTCCCAAATTTTCCCAAAACTTTTAAGAAAATTTGTTTATTCTCTTGAAACCTTTCAAAATTCTTTTAAAGCTCCTAAAGTTTTTGTTTCAAATCTTTTAAAATCTACATTTTGTAAAATCTTGTAAAGTTTAAAATTCTTTTTGAATCTTTTCAAATCTTATACATATTTTTTTAATTCACTCGATTTTTTTTAATTGATCTTTTTTTTTTTATTAATTTAATTTGATCTGACCAAATTGAAACATTTCGCTTTAAAATATTCTACATTATTTTTCGAAATTTTAGGATATCGTTTGAAATGTTTTGAAATCTTTTTCAATTTTTTAAATTTATTTTTCAAAATAAAAAATCATTAAAAATTTCCCCAAGAATCTTAAGAAAATTCTTTTTTTGTAATATTTTCAGAATTTCCAAACCTTCTAGTCTTTCAAAATTATTCAAATTTTTTCTGAACTTTTTTTAAATTCTGCAAAATTAAAAAAATTGCCTTAAAATCTTTCAGATTCTTCTTTGAAAATTTTAGAAATCTTATGAAATGTTTTGAAATCTTTTTAAATATTCTCTTTAAATTAATTTCTAAAAAAAAATCATATTAATTTTTCTTGGTAACATAATGATTTTTTTTCATTTTCTTGAAACCTTACATAATTTTTTAAATATTTTTATAAGTTTTAATGCTTTTTGAATCGTTTCAAAACTTCTGAATATCTCTGAAACTTACTCAGATTTTTTCTAAAATGATCTAATATGGCAAAATTGCAAAATTTTGATTCAAAATCGTTTTCACTCTTTTTAAAAATTTTAGGAAATATTTTGTAATCTTTTTCAATTTTCCCTTAGAAATAATTAAAAAAACCATTTGAAATTTTCCCATGAATCTTAAGAACATTTTTTCATTCTTTTGGCATCCTGCCAAATTCAGTTTACCTAAGAATTGTTTAAATCCTGAAAAATAAAAATAGTCTTGAAGCCTTCCATATTCTTTTTACACACATTTTGAAATCTTCCAAACTTAAAATTATTCTTTTTAAATAAAATCTAAACCATTTAAAATTGTCCCAGAAATATTTTTAAAAAATAATCTCAAATCTTTCAAAATTGTGGAAACGCTCCTAAATTTTTTTTCGAATTCTTCGAAATAAGTTTTTGCCCATCTTTGCCCATTCTTCTTATCTGTTTGAACATATATAAAAGTTTACAAATTATAGTGTGGTAGCAAAATGTTAAGAACAAAATTATTACCCAACACTAAACAATTTAAATACTTTACAATTAATACTTTACAATTTAAATGTTCTCGTTTTCGACCACACTGTGTTCGATATTTTCGACATACATATTTAGTCATATCGCTTTTTTTTTAAATAGGACATGCAATTAAAAATGTTACGAACAGAATTATTTCCCAATACTAAACAATTAATTATAATTTAAATTTTCTCGTTTTCGATCACAATGTGTGTGATATTTTCGACATATTTTGTAACATCGCTTTTTTAAATAGAACATGCAATTAAAAATGTTGTTCAATCGGATTAACCCCCCCCCCCCACACACGTAACAGACCATAACAAAAAAAGAACCTCCTTTTTAATGATGCGTAATATGTGAACGATTACTAAAGTAATTACGAGTTACATTATTTTTTCTTAGAACTGAGCCACACTGTACGTCACACAGGACTTGGAAGAGCGTTACAAAAGTGGCACCCAACGTGGGGCTCGAAACGTCATAGATTGGGACACATTTTTGAGAATTTTGTTACTAGATTTTGAGTAAAAGTTTATTTTAAAAAAGCCCGAAACAAAACTACTCGGCAAGGCTAATTGAAGGTTAGCTTTTGCAAGGCCATTTTAACTTTGTTTAGACACCTGAATCTCAAACATACAATTCTTTTCTAGTTTGCTACATATTATGTACTCTTGAAATTCATTTCTGTGTTTGTAATGTATTTCTGAAATTTATTGGTCTGTGTAATGAAATATTTATTGATTTTTACTACTGCCATGATTCATAATTGATATTTAATTTTTGTGTTTAATTGAACATTTGCGGGATTTTATGATTATGATATGAGCTTTTTTTTTCTTCGAGAACTTTTTGGGGATTTTCGACATTTCGAAGATATTTTAAGGATTTTTGCAGATTAAAATTTCTTTTGAAATCTAAAGCTTTAGAAAAAGGGACAATTATACGATTAAAGTTGATAGATTGTGGGCGAAAACCACCGACTCAATAATAAATTGGACAGATCCGTTAACGGCTAAGGGACTTCGTGAAATTTCAAACTCTTAAGGGCATGCTCTACGGTGACCACGTGACCAAACCAGTCCTCGGTTATGAAAATTTTTTTTGGTGTTCACCATGTCCAAACGCAATGATATATCGCTCTCAAAATTTGGAATATAGGAAATGAGACAATAAATTGCGTTTGTATATTTAGTTTGAGTAATAATTTAAAAAAAATTATCCATGTAAAAAATAAATGTGTGAAATTATTTTCATATTTTTTTGGTGCTCACTACGTCCACATGGATTGAGATATCGTGTTTAGAATTTGAACGATTGAATAAAAAGCACTAAAGAACGTTTGTATACATCAATATGTTTATAATTTCAGAGAAATTTTATTTATAAATTGATAAAATAGGATATTACCACTCGAGTCGAGCACTTTGTAGGTAATGTTTGGTTTGATGCATTTCAGATTTTTTGATTCGCGTATGTCGATAACTGACACAAATTTTGGACTAAATCGTCTAAAAATTTAAAAAAATCAATATAAACAATAACATTTGCACATTTGCTGCAAATCAAAAAATAAGTATCTGCACACACGTAACCTCCGTAACCTGTCATTATTTTTGGAGCATTTTTAGCAATTTCTAGCGGAGAAAAAAAGAAGCTTTCCACGTCGGTAAAGTAGAGATCACATGACCAAGCTAGGTTATGAAATTGTACACATTATTTTTGACATGGATAATTTTTTTCAAAATTATTACTGAAACTAATTATACAAACGCAATTTATTGTCTCATTTCCTATATTCCAAATTTTGAGAGCGATATATCATTGCGTTTGGACATGGTGAACACCAAAAAAAATTTCATAACCAAGGACTGGTTTGGTCACGTCATCACCGAAGAGCATGCCCTTAAGTGAAGGAGATTATATGTCAATGCATATGCGTCTGTTGCATATGACTCATATGCATTAGACGTGGGAAGAGAGTGGGGAGCGAGTCTTGACCGCCAAGATTGCTTCTAGAATCTAGAATCTAGATGTAGGTATAGGCCTTCAAAGGCGAGTCAAAGATGAGGGGCAAGAAGGAACACAAGGTCCAGATAAACCTATAGCAGATTATCTATTGAATATTCGCTTAATTTTTCAACATTATTTTCCTCCAATATCGAAGAAAGAACAATTACAATTAGCAATAAATAATTTACATCCAAAATATTTAGATGCTTTTCCTAAAATGGAGTTATATACTTTTGAGGAATTGGAGGATGCTGGCAAAAGTTATGAAGCATATCAGTTGATAGGTAAAGCGTATTTAATCCCTCTCTATACCCAAGATAGCGTTTCACCCCAATTTTTCTACCATGCTGATACCGGAAAACCATAAGAGTTTGCCGCTGCTGGAAATGAGCCCGTAACCTATGTTAAGGTGAACAAGGTGTGAAACGGGAATAATTAGTCGAGACCACCCTGAAGTAGATAATGATTCTATAGTAGATATTTATTCATTATAAGCCCAAATCACTCAGAGAAATTTCCTTTTGTGACAAAAGGATGTTTTTTGAAGTAAATGGAATTTCTTCTTAAATTTAAGGTTGAGAGGATTTTCATTTGTCTCAACAGGAATCGATTTGCAGCAAAAATTTTCCTTATGCGACAAACTTCACCTACTCTTGCAGCCAAATAATTGTTTGTGTAAAAAATATATTGACTTCGTTCAAAACAAAACAGGCAAGAGGACAATGCTTTTGTTTCAAGCCAACTTTTTCTCTGAGTGAATGTAAATTAAAGAATCACTTCTAATTTTAATATATTAATACACATCGTGACTCAACTATTAATTATATTCAATTAATTATTTTACCTACATTAGTATTTTAAATAAATGATTATCTACTGTAGGACCATTATCTACAGTAGGATGGTCCCTCCTAAGAAAATTCACAGTATTTACAGAATACAGCAATAATTTTCTGGTATAGAGTCTGGTAGAATGCAAATCACAGTCAGTATTGCATTCTTTTCCTAATCATGCATGCTTTCATTTCAGACATTCGCGCTTCCTTTCCTTGACTTTCAGAGTTCATATTTTGACCTTTTTTAAATTTACTTTATTTAAAAATTTTCTAAACACTCATTATTACAATCAGTTACAAGAGCAATCAACTTAACTACATTCTAAATACTACTCACACTTAATAAACAATCTGGAGGTCGGATTGCTGACGCTTACTGGTCTTGCAGCCCCGCTGGTCAGTCTGGGAGGGTGTGTTGTAACGTTGTGGCCTGCCACTCGTTATAGATCGTCCCCAGATTTGATAAATTACATCTTAAAAATTTGGACCGCGATACTGTTCATGGCCAACACGAGCTCAAAACATAAATAATTAAGGAATGAGTATGAAAGGATTCGTAGTGTGTTGAATGAGTGTGAATAAAATCAATTTAGGTTGCAAATAATTTCTTTTGTTCTAGGAAAGGATTCTAAATGTAAAATTTGTCATTAAAATGTAGATTAAAATAGGTTCTTGGAGGCTTATTATAATTAGCAACCCGACGTCCTATCTTGGTTTTGAAGTATTCCAAGATTTACGCTTCCATTTCCAAATTATACACTTAACACCTACACCACCACTGATACCTTATTACTACAAATGGATTCATTCTACAAGCACTTGGCCGGCTCGTGAAAAATTCAAATCCATCCAGATTAATAAATTACAAACTACCGGACTATACTATGTCCGGTACATGTGAAAATTATACGGGCGCAGCCATCTTGCCATATAATCGAGCCGGCATACCACCTACTAGAGCAGGGCTCACCACATTCAGCAGGTGCTGACTGCCACGACAAGTGTATGACTGCCACCAAGTTTTTCTGTCATTTTTTTCTTCGCTTTCCAGGAATCCTGAAAAGGGTTACGGTCACGGCTCGTTGCGGTTCATTGTTCACACCGATCAGTCTGATTTTTTTCTACTTGAATTCACAATAAATTTCATTTTTTCATTTCAAACTGTAATTTACCGTGAAGGATTAGGGACGAGTCGAAGGACAAGTTCGACGAAAATTCATGAGGGCCTGTTTGGCCTAATCTCGTGACTGTCATTGGCAGTCTTTGCAGTCAATGACTGCCTTCTGGAGAGCCCTGTACTAGAGGGACACCAAGTGAAACTTCACCGACTGGGAAGCTAGATGTATAACGAAGAGGGCAGCACCCGCCGAACACAGATTGTGGCGCGAGCTGTGAGCAGCAAGGAAGGCAAAGTTTTGGACATCGACACCAAAATATTAGAAGAGGATTATGTGACCTTAGAGGCTGTAACTTGGACGAATCCATTTCCAAAGATCTTCCGCCAGGCTTGGCATAGGAAGAAGACTTTTGACTCTGCAGGACTAAGGTAGGCGTCGGTATGTCGATTCTTTCCTCCAAACCTCCTTTTATTATATTTTAGTTGATTTGTTTCATTTGATTTGAGTTAAATAAAGTTGAGCAATTTGTGTGAATAATTAATACGGTATTGCGCGTTCTTTTTGGCTTGACGCCATTGCGATTTTTCATGTCGTGATTATGTTGAACTGAAAAATTTCCTTTTTTTTAATTTGTAAGCTTATTAGTGCGTGAGCTTAGTGTGTTGAGAAATATTTGTTAAATAATTGAATGTTAATTGTTTCGAAATTCCAAAATGTAAATTTCCTTCCGTTTACGTAGTCTTTATTAATAAACGCTGTTTTATATTTGATTGATCTGAATGGTGTCTATAAAGTTTCTCGCCACCCTCAAAATTCCTATACCCTTGAGCTAGGGACTTTTTGGAAGAGCAAATTTAAAATTATATAAAATGTAATTTTTATTGAGTGATACCGAGGAGGTGTTTGACGCCAAACGAACCGAGCAGATCGAAAGTAAGTATGAGTTAAATTTAGTTGTACTTAGAGCTGAGCCACTCTCTACGTTGGTCCCCGCTTAGCGCCCCACAGAACTGCGAAAAGCGTCACAATATGGATACCAATTTTTATCAACCCATTCAATTGGCATCAAAATTCTTTAAATTCAAGATATATGGGTATAATCTCAGTAAAACGTGTTGACAATAAGAATTGAAAGTTCTTTTTATAACAAAAAAATTAAATAAATAATAAAAAATTACGTATGAGCACTTATATTTTTAGGTATATATTTATTGAAATTATTAATAAGAACAATTTGAAAAAATAATACGTTTTTCCAGAGTTTCAAAACTAAATAAAAAACGGCGCCAAGTTCTTGAGAAAAATATAGACTACCTAATGAAGTATAATAACAATTCTACATATTTCTATATAGGGATGAAATTATTAATATTCTTCAAGATCATGGTAAGAAAAATAATTTAATTAGCTCAGACCGAGGGGTTGATCAATCACTCTTAACCCTGACATGCACGGTGGGATATTTAATATCCCACCTAGATTATCATCATATTTATAATATTTCAAGTTGTTTTTTCTCCATTTTGATGATTCTTTTTGTGAATTTACTATAACAACATGTTAGAGAATTGAAAATTACACTCCGTTATCTGAAATTTCTGGTGAATTTGTTAATATGAATAAACAAATATAAAAAAAGTCACTTTTTGGAAGAAAAATTCATTTTTTTTCAAAAGTTTCTGCTGTATTTACATAAAACTTGGTATATTTAGGTTTTGAGGGTCGCTGTTTTCAAATGTGTTATCAGATTTATAAAATTCAATATGGCGAATCCAATATGGTGTATCAAATTTGTGAAATTAACTCTGATAGTAACTGTAGGTTTTGTATTATAATATAATTAATATATAGAGTTTTTTGGGGTTGCCGATTACAAATGTGCTATCAGATTTCTGAAATTCAAGATGGCTGATTCAATATGGCGGAAGAGTTTTAAAAAAATGATTGGATTTTCATGAAACATGGTATCTATGGGTTTTTGGGGTTTCTGATAACAAATCTGAAGTCATATTTCAAAAATTCAAAATGGCAGATCTAATATGGCAGACTAATTTTGAAAAAGTTGTTCGATTCCCATAAAACTTGTTACTCGGGTGTTTTTGGAGTCGCTGATTACAAATCTGAAGTCGGTTTTCAGAAATTCATAATAGAGGATCCAATATGGCGAACGAAACTGTTGAATGATCAAAGATGGAACTTTTATACTAAACTACATTTTTCACAGCCAAATTGCAATCGAACTTCTTTATTTGAACCTAACTTTTAAAATTAACAACCCCGAAAACTCCTAGCTGCCAAGTTTAATGAAAATCTAACCATGTTTTCAAAACTCGTACAACATATTGGATCCGCCATTTTGAAGTTTGCAAATCTGTCTCCGGATTCGTAGTCAGCGACCCCAAAAACCCCTGAGTGACAAGTTTTATGAGAATCCAACAATGTTTTCAACATTTGTCCACCATGTTGAATCTGCCATTTTGAATTTTCAAAATATGACTTCAGATTCGTTATCAGAGACCCCAAAAATCTACAGATGCCAAGTTTCATGGAAATCCATTGATTTTTTGAAAACTCGTCCACTATATTGGATCCGCCATTTTGAATTTTCAAAATATGACTTCAGATTCGTTATCAGAGGCCCCAAAAACCTTCAGATTTCACGTTTCATGAAAATCCAGTAATTTTTTGAAAACTCTTTTGCCAT
>CAKNYM010050342.1:131295-162805 GCA_932195095.1 Andricus curvator
ATCCATTAATTTTTTGAAAACATGTCCGCCATATTGGATCCGCCATTATGAAATTTTCAAAACTGACTTCAGATTCGTGATCAGAGATCACAAAAACCCCCAGATGCCAAGTTTCATGAAAATCCATTAATTTTTTCAAAACTCGTCCGCCATATTGGATCCGCCATTTTGAATTTTGCAAATCGGGCTCAGGATTCGTAATCAGCGACCCCGAAATCAAAGGTGTACAAGCCTTCGTAAAATCTTTTTAATCTTTTTGAAATCTTTGCAAAATCGTTAAATTCCTCTGAAAACTTTCGAAATCCTTGAATTCTTTGTGAAAATTTTCCGAAATATTTGAAATCTTTTTATCTTTTAAAATCTTTTAAGTCTTTGTTAAATCTTTCTGGAATGTTTGAAATCTTTTTATATATTTTGAAGTCTTTGAAACCTTGAAATCTGGTGTACACTCAAAACTCGAGTGGTCAACCTCTATGCTTAGAGTGCTTAGAAAATGGTTAAAAATCAAAAACAGCTAATGTTAAAAAGTTGATACGTGTAATTATTATAGATAAAAAACTCTAATGACTTTTTGAAATAAAAAATGTTCCTAAGGTGTCACAATGAGGTCAACAATTTTTAATATAAGCAAATTAAACATTTTTTTAATGTTCATAACAAAAATTATGTTACTTTTTATAAACATTTTTTGGCATTCAATGCAAATAAAGAAATTTTAAAAAAGAAACAAAAAATTTTTGTTCAAGTTAGAATTTTTATTTAAATGTTTAAAATTTAATAGAAAAAATTTTTAAAAAAAATGACCATAATTTTGGCACACATAGGAAGAAATGTTTAATTTACGAGAATTAAACATTCTTAGCCTCATTGCGACACCCTAGGATTAATTTTGATTCCAAAAAGTCATTAGAGTTTTTTATTTGTAATAGGACGTAGCAACTTTTTAGCACTTGCCATTTTCGTTATTTAACGATTTCGTATCTTCGGCCCACTCAACGCAAATATACATATCTTCATAAGTATATCACGCAATTTAATATTCCAATTCATTTCCGGATTCATTAAAGACATTTTCTACCTAATTAAAATAATTTTTTCATTACTTATCAAGTACAATTTGATTATTCCATTATATCCATTATATGGAATTATTCCACGTCTAACGACCGTGAGATAGCTGGTTACAGTTTGCGATGGACTCAATACGACGATCCAGCAAAAGTCTCGTGCACCATGAGGACACGGAGCGACCCAAGGACGAGCGCCTTCTGCATTTTCCCCGCAAGTGTCTTAGAATTTCGTTGACGCGTAGGGATGCTTTTCAGGCTATTAACCAGTGAAAGCTTGGCACCTCCAAGAGCACCGATGATCAGGACGACTAGCTCAGGGGAATATTCTGGGTATAACCATCGCCACTCCGTTATAAGGCCTTTATACTTATATTTCTTTTGGTTCTCCTAGGCTGTGAGCTACTTGTCGGCTGGTGCAGAAAATTCGATAACGAACATGGTTCGTTTCCCGAAGTCAATGATAACTGTCAGGCCACGCCAACTACCGGTATGTGGTAGAACTAATCTTTTGTCGTATCTAGGGCTTAATATCTTTGCTACAGGTCGACTGAACTATTAAAAAATTGATTTTTGTGCATAAAAAGTGGAATAGCTGTAGAAATAATTCATAAATCGAAATTTCTTAAAGACGGGCACTGAAGCTTCATATAGTCAATTTATCGTAAAATTTTTAGATAAATCTGCCGTGTCGACTTTCTAAAAATCCTCCAATCTGTATCAATGGAAAATAGTTATCAGCAATTTTTGATTACTTTCAAAAGATTTTATGCGAATTGATGAAAATTGGCTGAAATGTCAACAAAAGGGACTAAGTGCATAGATACTTCGAGAAAATGTATTCACGATTTTTTTTAATCGTGGCGACAAAGAATTTGGGAAGTAGATGATTGAATTGGGCGGAATTCGAATATATGATATAATAGATGACAGAGCAAAGAGAGATTTGAAATTTTTAGGTTTTCCAAACATTAGGACCTTTCGAAAGTCTCGAAGAAATCAAAATTCAAACTTCAAAATGTTCCGAATTCGTATATATTTCGAAGAAATTCACAAATATTTTAAGATATGAAAGCCTACTTTGTACTTAGAATCCACTTTGTTGATTACTTTTTACATTCTCATCAGAAAAGGTATTAAATTTGTGTAAAATTTAACCCCCTCCGTTTTTGTCAAATGTCCACGTTTTGAGACATTCTGAACCCAAAAAACAGGTTTTCGCGAATGTGTCTGTCTGTATGCATGTGTATATATGTGTGTATGTATGTATGTATGTAGATTTTTATATTGTTAGCACGATAACTTTCGAAAGAATTGACCGACTAGATTGGGCTGTGGTATACTCTCCAAGTGTCCTAAAATGAAGGCCAAGTTCGTTAGCCAGCCATTTTGGATAAAAACTCAGAAAGTGAGCGCTTTTTAAAAATTTTTGAGACCACTTTTTTCAAATTTAAAAATTCTATGTACGAATGTTCGTAGTATCTACTCAAAAAAACAAACAATCTATCCTGATGACTTTTTTTTGATAAAACAAAAATTACTGGAGTTATAGCATTTACAAAATTCAAAAAAACTACAATATTGTTATAAGACTTTTTTAATTTTTTCGAAAAATCGAAAATTCAAATTTGTATCGCACAAAAAAAAAATGATGAAAAATCAAAAATTCCATTTTGCGGTCAAAATATACAAGATACGAAAAAAGATGAAGAGACAAAAATTGTGCACTCAAAAAAGATCTACAAATTTGTTATTAATCACTTCTTGATGGGACGCTTAGGTTTTGTTTCATTTGTAAAAAACTGATTTAAGAATAAAATAAATTAAATTTTTGGACAAACGACACAAAACACGAAAAAAATTAATAGACAAAAGTTGTTCACTCAGGAAAAAGCTACACATTTTTTATCAATAATTTTTTGATGAGATGCGTAATTCTTGTTTCAATCGTGAAAAATAACATTAACAATAAAAAAAATTGTGGAAAAACGACGCACGGTACGAAAAAATATGAATAGACAAAAGTTGTTCAACCAAAAAACATTTAAAAATTTGTAAATCACTTTACGCTAGGATGCATATTTTTGGTTCAAATCGTAAAAAGTAACATTGAACATAAACAAACTAAATTTATGGAAAAACGACACAAGTTGCCATAAAATGCATAACAAAAAAAAAATTTTATAGGATACGCATTTTTTTTCAATTATAAAAACAAGACAAGGAAAATACGTCTTTTTTAATATCAATGCATATTATGAATTGTAATAATATAAATTTATTGAAATGATACATTTTTCAGGTTAGCTGCGAATAAAATTAAATGCAAAATCAGGAACAAATATTAAAGTGATCATGATAAATACAACTCGTACTTTATTTTGCAATATCTAAATAAGCAATCACAGGCCGACGAACAGAAATAAATGTAATATACATTTGATATAACGACTGTCCCGAAGAATAAGACACTAACCATTTTTTCCGAAAACAGAGCATATCAACTGTATTATGCTTCGCTAGCGTGTCGTATCTCCATTTAAAAATACATAGAGATACGACACACTAGCGAAGTAAAATATAGTTGATACACTCTGTGTACGGAAAACTTTGTTAGTGACTTATTCTTCGTGACATTCGATAATAATGTTGAACATAAAATGTAGAAAATTTCGCATTTTTGACCAAATCGAGTGCGAAGCACGAGGTACGTGATGAGAATGTATTCGTTAAAGCCGAAGGAGCTTTAACAAAGGAGAATTCACAATCACCAAATTACAGATGTCGATACTTTGACCTTCAATTGTAGAATATATTATCGAACGCTAAGCGCGAGAACCAATAGTCGCGCGCCCTAGGCGCGCTCAAACTTGCGAGCAAAGCGAGACGCGGGCGATGAGAATGTGCTCGCGAGGCGGGCAGATTTTGTATTTTCTTGTTATTTGAATAAATTCCTAAAAGCCTTTACAAAGCGTTTAAATAACACAAAAATCTATTCAGATCTTAAACGTCTTCAGAAAATTTAGAAGCGACCAGAAATTTGCACCTTTTTCAAAATTTCTTCAGAGACCAGAACTTCAAGAATTCTATACACACAAAAAACTGCAAATATCTATTTGAGCTAATTTTTTCAATATTTAAGGATATATTGTAGAATGATTTCTGTATTTTCAATTTGAAAAATAAAAAATTCAAGTTTTGTAAAATTATGTATTAAGTATAAGAGAAATATTGAAAAGAATTTATGAATTTTGAAAAGTGCTTACATGTTTAACAAGTTTGACCTATTAACGTGATAAATCTGTATTTGGAAATAAATTTTTTTTTTAGATTCATCTTCTTTTCTAGATATAGAAGTTAAACCCGAGAAGAAATTTTGTTTCGACATCTTAACTTTGATACACGAATAATTGATGATATTCCAAAAGTACAGAAACAATCATTGTCTCAATTTTTTCAAAAAATGGATTTGTCTCGTTTTGTTCTCTCACTTCTCAATTAGCCCTTGAAATTTTTATTTTCATTACAAAAATATTTCAACTTTAAATAGATTGGCTTTTTGTAAAAATTTTATTTCTGAGGAACTATAATTTCAATTAATAATGTTAACTCAGAAGTTTTGCGATCAAAATTTCCATGTCACACAAATTGATATTTATATAGAAAAAAATATACCGACTATCTTTTTGAAAACTTGTGCGAATGGATTGATAATAACTGAGAAAGTTCTTGTATTTTTTACTTTTTTTAGTTAAATATAGATTCATTTAACGGCCTCACTATGGAAAATCCATTATTATTTGTTTCCGAACATTCAAAAGTGCATTTAGCATCACTAAATTATTTATTTGTTTGAAATAATATATTTCTCTTTGTTCAGCTAGAAACTCAGTTCGTAATTTTAAATTTTAATGGAAATTGCAATATTAAAGGTTTTTTAAATGATAAAAAGTATAAATAGTTCGACAAAAAATGACCTTTCGAAAGTTTCGGAAGAAAAGTTTCTTTTGCGTCAAAGCTTATTGAAGAGAAATATCCTCATCTAAAAAAAGTGGAAACTTCTGCGAGCAGCTTTTATTATTGATTAGCAAAACTTACATGAAAGTTTATATTGTATTGAAAGTTAATTTCACCTAGCAAAACTTATTTCATGTGTACTAACTACAGTAATATGCACTATACTTTTGCATTGGAGAAAAAAAATTATAAAAATACTACGAATTAAGGAAAAATGCTAGATTTATAGGAGTTCTTAAGATTTATAGTCGAAATATATTGCATTTCCAACAAAATAGTCGAATTTTCAACAACAAACAATTTTTCTACAAAAAAGGGGAATTTCCAACAAAAGAATTAATTTTTAACCCAACAGTTGCATCAATAAGCAAATAGTTGAACTTTAGAGCAAAAGGATCATCATGAAAATAGTGGAGCTTTATTAATCAAACAGTAAAACTTTTAAGCCAAAAAGACGAGTTTTTTAGAAAACAGTTGAATATTTAACAAAAAAGTTCTTTTTCAAAAAAATAAAGATGACTTATCTGCCATAAAAGATAAATTTCAGTTCAAAAAGACGATTTTTTAACAAAACAATTTAATTTTCGACCAAAAAGATGACTTTATCAAAATAGTTGAATTTTCAACCAAGAAAGATTACTTTTCTACCATAAAAGATAAAATTTTCGTCGGAGAGACAAATTTCCAAACAGTTGAATTAAACGAAAAAAAGGCAAATTTTTAACAAAGTAGTTGAGACCTCAACCAATTAGATGACTTTTCAATCAAGAAATATAATAAATAGTTGAAATAGTCGCATACAACAAATAATTTAATTTTTAAATAAAACATATGTTTTTTTGAACAAAAAATAGATTTGTCCAATATTCAGTTTGAAAAATAAGTTTGTAACAACAAAAAAACGAAATTCAACCAAAAAAGATGAATTTTTAACCAAATAGTTCAAAGTTTAACCAAAAAGATAAACATTCAATAAACAAGATTCATTTTCTAACCAGAAAGACGAATTTTCAATAAAATAGTTGAATTTTCAACTTATAAAGAATAAATTTCCAACCAGAAATGGAATAAATAAAGAATTAGATAAAAAACAAATTTTTAACAACAAAAAAACACGAATTTTCAATTGGAAAGTTAAATTTCCAACCAAAGAGGTGAATCTTAAAAAATAAATTTTTAACAATTTATTTCAACTTTCAACCTAGTAGTTGAATTTTCAACCAAAAAAGATGAATTGTTAATCAAAAAGTTGAATTTTCAATCAAACGCGAATTTCAAACGAAATTTTCATGTTCCAGTTTGTCCAGTTTTTTCACTCTTCCGAAACCAATGAGAAAAACAACGAAAGAATGAAAAATGGTAAAACCATTTCGATTTTTTGATAAATTAAAAAACGAAATTTTCTCAAAACAACAATACATACAAATACATCTCAGGTTTAAAATGTATGTTAAGTTGACTTTACCTATCTGAACTCCTAGAAATGTGAACAAAAAGAAGTAGCTGTTTTGAAAAAACATCGTGTTTTAATTTTTCAAAAAATTAAAGTCGCTGAACCATTTTTTATTCTTTCTTCGTTTTTCTCATCACTTTCAGAAAAGCGAAGAAAAAAACTTAAAAAACTGGAACATAAAAAACCTTAAAATTTCAAAAATTGCCGGTTTGATTTACACTTCGAATTTTCACTATTTCGAAAAATCCAATGTTACAAGCGTGTATAAATTTGTATTGTAAATTCGAATAAACTTCTGTATACTGTATAGCGACCAAAAAACTCAAAAAATGGTTCGATTTAAATAAAAATTTGTTTATACAGGCTTTCTGAGTCGCTGATATAAAATTCATTTTCGAAAATTTCAAAAACAGAATGGTGGATCCAATATGGCGACCAAAATAATGGTTCGATTTAAATTAAAATTTTTGTGTGTGGGTTTTTTGGGTCGCTGATTTCAAATTTGTATTTAAAATAAAAATAATATTAGTCACTCACCTGCCTGTTTCGAATTTTTTCTCATTCAGGTGCACTTCTTAGTCATTATTTGTTCGATGATTTTTTGCAAATGCATAATATTTTTTGAAATATTTATTTTCAAATTTATTGAATCGAAAATTATTGAGAGAATGTATTAATTGTTTAAACAATTATTGAAAAAATTCTATAAAATATTTAACTGATATAGTCATTCTATTGTAAGGGACAGATTACGTAGGAACTTTTTGTGTTAAGTCTTCACCATCCTATTTGTTGTAAATTTTTATAAGAACTGAATTGAATTAAACAGTTTATTTATTGTTGAAAACAAATTCGATAATAGATGACAAAAAACAGCACATAAATTTTATTTTATTTTCTCTGTAAAATCGAACAGCACTACGGTTTTTTATCAATCGATTTTCCCAATAAATTGTTTACAAAATAATTCTTTAAATAATTAAGGAGGTTTTTCTATATAACAATTATATATCACTCGCTCAAATGCTCTAAATACACTATTTTTTTCCTACGTCAATTATTTCGGACTTGATCCTCAATAAAAGTCAATTTTATAAACAATAGGCTATCAGACGAACAGGTGCAAATAGGCTAAACTCAATTTTTTCAGGAATATTTAAACAAATAATTCTAGAACAACTCTGCACTGCAACTTTCCTGCCTGATGCACGGTAAAGCAATCATTAACAATCACCATTTTAATGCTCTGTGACCCAAGAATATTATTAAAAATAAACTGGATTTCAAGAATAAATTTATCATTTCTTATTACTATACAGGGTGTTTTTTTTAACTCGAGACATCGAAATATCTCAAAAAATACGCATCCTATGAAAAAATATCCGTGATCAAAACTTTCTATTTTTGAGGGGGAAAAGCGAATTTGAAAAAATTTACCCCCCCCCCCCACCCCCAGGAGGCAGGAGTAGGGGTAACTTTGTAATTTCAAATGGGAACCCCAATTTTTTATCACAGATTCAGATTCTCCTTTATGAAATACGTAAGTTTTATTTGAAGAATTTTTTTCGATTCGCAATTTTGTTTTTTTTTTATTTTTCGACTCCCCACCCCCCAGGAGGGGGGTGGGGTAAATTTTTTCAAAGTCGCTTTTCCCCTCGAAAATAAAATTTTTTTATTACGGATATTTTTTTCATAGGATGCGTATTTTTTGAGATATTTCGATGTCTCAAGTTAGAAAAAACACCCTGTATATTCGTTTGAATATAAAACTGAAGAACAAAAAACTAGTTTTTCCTTACTCTTGCATTTACGGTGTATAACATAAATCAAAAAATAGTTATATATGAGCAACAAGAACTGTTTCTTAAAATATTCAATTTTAAACGTTAAAAAACTTTAAAAATATTAATATTTTCTATTTTTCAAATAGATTTTGACCCATTGTGCGACGCGACGGTAATTGAGATGACGCTTGGTTTTGATGAATTCAGTGATATGCTTTGAACTAATATTTACTTGTTGCTTTACTATGTACAATTTTTTAAATCATTCAGATTGAAGAAATTTTCTATAATTCGGGAATTTCCTAGTGTCGGATATTTTCTGTCGTGGCGAATTTTCCTTTTCGGCAATTTTCGAACATGGCGAATTTTCTATTTCTTTTTTTTTCGTCGAGAACTTTAGCGTATCCGGAATTTTATTTTTCAAGATTTTTCAGTCGTCCTTTATATTTACGAAATTAACATATGTGAATTGTACTCTTTATATTCTTCTTGTTCATTATTTAAATAATAAGACACTTAATAATATGGACGAAAACGCGGAAAACGAAACCACAGAGAACATTTTTTTATTTTAAATCTCGGGGGTTCTTGATTATTTTGAGGTTGTACACATCCCATATTATCGAGCAACACAAATGTCAACGCGAAATCTGTTTTTTGCTGCGAAAATTCACGTTTGTTCCTTTGTTGCCTTTTGGTGGATAAAAATGGACAAAAATACAACGCGGAACGAGAAGGTACATTGTATTCAATGATTGTTATTTTCTTCGTGCTATTTGCTTTTCTCAGATAGAATTGAGTGTATCCAAAGTAACTAAATTAAATATTTGAGGGAAGGAAATGTAATAAGCATTTTCATTGAAAAAGAATTCGACCGCTTTTTCCAATTTAAAAAAAAAAATAAAAATTATTGACAAAATGTATTAAGGGGGTATTTCTATTTGACTGGACCAAAAAATCGATTTTTTTCCTGATTTTTTGATAGTATATAGTGTGTGGAATTTGTACGCAAAGGGATTTGTTTGGTTCGGACTTTTCAACGAAGCTGCAGCAGGGTCAACTGCGCAGAGCGGAGAGTACTCAGCCGCACGTTGTGAAGGGTCGCCTCGGCTGTGACCGCAGGCAGGTCATAAATGTGTATAATAGAGTCATTGTTCGTCTCAAATAGGTTTTCCTTCCCCGATACGATGTTCCGAAAGCATTTATAGATTTGTATGCAAGGTCTTGTCAAAACTTTCAGGGTTAGGTCTGAATTTCCAGTGTCACGCTGCATGCTGAGCAAGTCGTTTTTCTCAAAACACGATTTTTTTAAATGGCTGACATGATTCCATCAAAACCACTGTACCGATTAAGCTCAAATTTGAATTATTTAGCAGATTTTTGGCTATAGCCCGAACTAGAATAAATAAAAAATAATGATTTTTGAATTTTTAGAAAGTCAAAAACTACCCCCAAAAAAGTCAAAATTTGCAAACAAAATTTTTAATGGGCGCCATTTTGTCAATTTTCAATATTTTTCGATTTGTTCTAGTCCCGGCTATAGCCGTACTCGTATACTCGTATTTCAAGAATCTCTTTGATTTTTTTTTTTTGATGACCTGGAGCGGCTGAATCATGTCAGCCAAGTGAGGGTGTCGTTTCCGGGACCAATTTTTTGAAATGCTACAGCGCCCCCTGTTATTTTTTTTTTTTGGTAACCATGTATTTTTTTAGTTTAAGATCTGCTTAAAAATATAAAAAAAAACTTTCATTGAAAAATATTAACAACTGTATTTTTTATGCATTTTTGAAAAACGCCTGAAAAAAGCTTGGTCAAATAGAAATACCCCCTTAATTATTTAAACAATTATTGAAAAAAGTCTATAGAATATTCAACTGATATATTCATTCTATTGTAAGGGACAGATTACGTAGGAACTATTTGTATTATTTCTTCACCATCCTATTTGTTGGATAATTCATGAAACTCAATATATACACGCTGCAAACACAAAATTTTTGACTGAGTTTAATTAGCAAAACCACAAGAAAAATAATGAGACCCATTGTTCATTTTTCAATATTATTGTAAAAACATGTTCGGGGTCATTAACAAAATACGTGATGCGTTTAGGGGTGGGGGCAGTCTGTCGAAGTATCATTCTCCATGTTAAGAAAATTGGAAAAAGTATCACGCGGGGGGGGGGGGGGCAGAAGTCCCTGAAAAATGTATCACGTATTTTGTGAATGGCCCCTTCAGAGTATCCTAATATTTACTATGTATATATTCCATATTTTTTACAATAAACAGAAAGTGAATGTATATTTATTTTATTTCTCTAACGATTTCGCTATTGCTAAGTCAATACGTTTTTGTTGCAACAATTATTTATTGTTGTAAGCTCACTGTAGAGAAGTTAATAGTGAGAGACATTTCAGTTGATGATTACTAATTTGGTGAATGCTTCTTAGTTTCGTATTTACAGGTATTGCCGGTTAGCCTGTGTCTATCACCGATGTTATGGTGTTTTTGATCTATTTTTGTAAAATTTAACATAAAAGATAAGATAATAAAACAAGCGTTCAGGATTTACAAAGGAGTCGATAAAATTACCAATGAGTCTCCAATGATCAATAAGACGTTTTCATAAAAAATTATTATTATTATTATTATTATTACACGAGATACGAGGCGGTATAAGGGGGAGGGGGTATAGATTTCTAGATTAATCTAGAATTCCCATGATTTTATTTGAATAACACGTTCGTTCCGCAACACTGCTCCGACCCAGATCACTGATCAATCTCTATAGCAAGCACCCCAAATTATAATTTTATTAAATCTTCACAGAAATAAGTTTACTTACAAGAACCCCCGTCCCATTTTTCTTCGTATGTAACCTTCTTATTTCCTTTTCATGCATATTTCTTCTATGGTAATTGTGTAAAGCATCCTTCTGTAAATCAATTAAATGATCATTAATAACTATTAGAGATTTAGACACAACGTTTTGAGCAACTAAAATAAAACAATATTAAATAACTATATAGGACTAATTCGCTGTAAAAAAAATTCTTGTTTTAATAAACACATTAAACAAAGTTCGGTGAAGTTAAGCTTTAATTGAAGTAAGACTTTTTTATATAGAATTCTATATTAGTATTCAGCTTATGTGCATATATTATCTATTTTCCGAAGCACTTTTAAATAAAATATTGAAATTAATTTCATCGTTTGTTCATTCTTCAAAACCTTAAATGACTTCCATCTCCCACAGCAAATTTAAAACTCTTATTTTATCATGCAAGAAATATATTCTTAAACTCACCAACAGCTGTAATTCTATAAGCATAATCAACTGGTTCACATCCAATACTGTAAACAAAGTAGCAGAGAAAAACAAAAATAGAAAATCGCATGGCTGCTATAAATATTACTCATTGAGATAAAAAATTGCGCTAATCATAGTCACGTGAAAAATATTTACCACACAAACACAAAAGTGTTTTCCCTAAAACATATTTAGGGCCCTCACAATGGATGTACATTGAATGTCCCCTAGATAAAAAATTGCTTCATCATATAGTCATGTGAAAAACATTTACAATTCACATATCAAGGTGGTTTCACTGGAAGACATTTAGGGCACTCGCAATCGTTGTTTAATTGTATATCGGATGTCCTTCAACTTTTTGATGAAGAATTTAAAATATATATACCATTAAACCATTTCCCTTTCAGGGTAGGCGTGACACTACCCGATTCGGGTAGTGTTTCTAGGTTTTTCTTGTAGTTATAAATAATTACAAGTGTGGGCTCACCACACCCACGATGTGCCAACAGCACTCATGTCAGTATTCTTGAATGGTCACCCATCCAAGTACTAACCGCGTCCAACGCTGCTTAACTTCAGTGATCTGACGAGGACTGGGTTTTTCAGCGTGGTATAATAAATAAACTAATAAAATGTATCTACTACTCTGATAGAAAAATCTGTATGAAATTAATTATACATTTCTGTGAAGTAAATATGCATTACGGCTACTGAAATTCAATATACAAGCATACATGAAATTGGATATGGACGTATGTTAAATTTTGAATGCATATATGTTAAACTCAATATCACCATGTGTACGGATTTTGATACACACGAATAATAATTTTGAAACACATGTAAATTAAATATAAAACTCACGCATGCTAAATTTATTAATAACATGTTGAGGAGTTTTAATATATAGGTAATTAGGTATATTAATTTTAAGAGACAAGTAATAATGAAACTCATTACATGCCCACATTATTGTAAAAATATGTTGAAAGTATCCTGATATTTACTACATTCCATATTTTTACAATAACCAGAAAATTAATATGTATTTATTTTATTTCTCTAACGATTTTACTATTGCTAAGTCAATACTTTTTTTGTTGCAACAATTATTTACTGTTGTAAGCTCACTCTAGATCAGTTAATAGTGAGAGACTTTAAGTTTTCTAGACACATTTCTTTACACAAAAATTAGAAATTGGAAGAAAAAAAATTGATAATGAAGACTTATGTCAATAACTTTCATAAGGAGATCCTCATCCTCTCTCAAGTAACCAACGAGTAATTAAAATACCACGACAGCAATTTTAAATATTTTTAATTTTTAAAGCAATATTTCAAAAATCAAATGAGTTCAAATTAAAAATAATGTAGTCACCAAATTAAAATATTAAAAAAATAATGAGAACCATGGGCATTCTAAGATAGAAAAACGAGTATAATGATTCATCAGTTAATTTAAAAACCTTAAAGTTACACATACTATTTCTAAATAAAATATTTGAATTTCTTAGTTTCAACAAAAAAAATTTAACAATGAAACATTCATCAGTGAATGTGAAATTTCAAATTACACTCCTTCCAAATTCAAACGGTCAATATTGAACGATTTTAAAACGGATTTAATACATGTGACTGGCATCGAATAAAGGTGTCCAATGCCTAAAAATATCGTTTTTGCGGTTATACATTAGTATGTAGAAATCTCCTATTTTTAAATGAATTTTTTTCTGAAACTTGATTTTTAGGCACTTTGCTTTGGAGCCGATACATAACAATATCACTCATTTTCTTGAAACACGTTTTGTTTTCTAATATAATTTCACAAATATTTTAATTAGTTAACACAAATATTATAGAAAATGCCTATTTGTATGACATATGTAACTCACACATTTTTTCTGCAGTAAGGCAGTATTTTACAAAACAGATTGAGATATCCTGGAAAGACATGTCTTTCAAAACAATCGTAATAGGGGAATATGGGGCAAAATTACGACAGAGGCAAAACAGGACAATGATTATATTTCCTCTGTGGTGTGACGCCATCTACTGGAAATTGTAGGAATTGCGTTTTGAGTCATTCCCCAGATTTATAATGTCAATTTGTTATAATTTTGTTGCTATTTTCCAAGTTATGAGACACATGAATCGTTTTCGTGCCCAGTTATAATTTTGACTGATTTTCAACTACACGTAAGTAATACAAATGTTTGTTTGATTAAAATCGCTTCAGCACCATTCCGTTGTGTACTTAATAGTCCTTTTGCGTCGAGGCGTTTTTGATTGCGAGTATTTTCGCGATTTTCGGGAGTCATATTGGAAAAAGTACCTTGGGAGCAGAATGGGCAGGGGCAAAACGGGACACCGCGCGCGATGTAGTGGATATTCCCCTATGTTTGATATTATTAACTTATTATATATTTCATTTTTTTTCAATTTTCAAATTTTTACTACAATAATGAGAAAAAGTAAAAAGTTGGTGACTGTCTTACTTTTAGCTCTGAATCTTATTCGTTACAGAAAAAAGTCTATCCTTTAAATTGACTGGCATGATGAAGAATATTTACGCTTTAGATGTGTGATATTTACATATAGTCCTAGGGTATTTGGGAACTGCTGCTCAGAAAATAAATTCGCCCAAAGTTTTTATTTTGTGGTTAAATATTTTATTGAAGGTTTACATAAAGCATATCTCGTAGTTGAATATTTGATTGGCATTGGTTGGTTATCCAAAGTATTTCAGTTGACGATTACTTTTTTGGTGAATGCTTTTTAGTTCCGTATTTACAGCGCGGTTAGTGTGGAATAATTCTGTAAGTAATTTACGCAGAGTCCTGTGACAGGTATGATAATTTTATAAATTAAAGTCCAAAAGGGGGTTGAATAAAATTACCAATATGTCCCTACACTGTTCAAAATGTTTGGAATTCTCCAACACTTCTACAATACAAGCGTAAGGCAAAATTGCAAATACGGTATTGGAATGTCGAAATTGCAATACATGTATTGTAAGCGTCGTAAATCGTGAAGTCACCGTCGAGAATTCCAATACATGTATTGTAGCGTTTATATCGCTGAATGATCCGTTGCATTTGAAAACTACAACATTATGTATTGTAGCGTTACCCTACATTTCAGAAGTAAACTTCCAATACATTTAGTGGAAGTTTTATGCGGGAATTTTCAACAGTGTAATGATCATTTAGATTTATCAAATAAAAATATTATTATTTTGTTCAAACTTTAGATAAATAAATTTACATACTTACACATTATATCTTCTAGAGAATGTAAACTGGGTATTTCCTGCATATGCATATTGTTACTTTAATTCATTATATATTGATTTATTTATTGTTGACTGGACAATATTCTCAAAATGTAACGATATTGATGATGTTTGTTTGCAAATTGTATCATAGGCTCTATGCTGAATTTGATAAATCCATTCCAATTTATAACATTAACCAGATGAATGACAGGTTTCCTCCCAAGTATACTTGTGAAATAATAATTATTATTAACTTACAGATTAAATATAAAAAAAAATACCAAAACACAAAACTCCAATAATACTACCTTCACTTATATGAGGAAATTAGGAAAAGTTCTAGAAAGTCAATTAAAAGTGCTCACAACAATTACACAATTGATGCAGAACAGAATATGATAGCATCACCATCAACTTTCTGGGATTTTGTAAATAGACTTAAACAGCAGTAAGGAATCCCTGGAATTATAAATTATAATGACTCAATAGAGGAAATTCTCAACATCTTTGCTGAATATTTTGAAAGTGTTCATATGAATCCAAGTAGTCTAACTAATGAGTTCAACATAAATACGAAACATACATGAATGGTCGATTCTTCATTGATTTCTGAAAATGATGTATCCATGGCGATAAAAAAACTTCCAGCTAAACAAAATGCAGGATAAGAATCTGCCCCTCCTTCACTTATTAAGACCTTGTCTACTGTTGTTGTCACCATCGCTTACAAGTATTTTTTATTTTACGCTAAAATCTGGAACTTTCCCGAATGTTTGAAAATCTACAAAAATATGTTCTATCCCGAAGGGTGGAGATGCATCTGATGTAAAAATGTACAGACCTATTTTAATTATCAATACTTTTTCTAACATTTTCGAGATGCGCATTTATAGAATTATCTTCAAAGCGATACATAGTAATTTGTATATCAACATGACTTTTTACCATGCAGATCAGTTGCTACAAATCTTTTGATATTTTTTCAGCATGTGGATGTCCTTCTTGATAGTTACGATCAGGCAGATGTCGTTTATATGGATTTAGCGAAAGCATTTGATAGAGTTAATCATCATAATTTAATCAATACAATTTATAAATCAAATTATTAAATAAAACTTTAATCGCAGGTTGCATTTTAAAATAACGGAAAATATAATCATTGCTCTTTTCCTTGCCTTTTTTATTTTCCACTCAAAAATTGTACATCATGTTTATACACAAAGCAGATCTGATAGATGTACAATTCCTTAAAATATTGGTTCATTAGCCAGAACATTTCAGTTGATTATTGACTTGCCGATTACTTTGTGGTAATTACAGGAATATGTGTCGCCTTGTTGTCTTGCGCAGTATTTAACTGTAAAAAGTATATTTTTTGCATATAATATAGAAGAGTAGATAATGAATCAAGCGTTCAAATTTAAGAAAGAGTTAAAGAAAATTGCCAATAAGTCTCTAACGACCAACCACATTTTTAAATAAAAATATTATTATTTAGTTAAATATTTACAGAAATAAATTTATACTTACGGACATTATCTAGCGTTAACTTGAATTTATGATGTTTTGTAGGTGGTACAGGGCCTGTACTTTGTAATGTGGCGTATTACCGACTGGTTGAGTGCATTTGTCTATAAATCAATTTAATACTAATTTATGGATATAATAAATAAAGGAAAAAGAATTCGAACAATTAAAATCGAAGAATACAAATTATTGCATGATAAATAAATTATGAAATTCAAAAGGGTCAAAATATTTTTTTGATTCAACTAAATTTTCATGCATATCCAGTATTTCATGCTTATCCAGCATACTCGCTATTAAAAATAAAGTAGCAAAGAAAGGCGAAAATTAAAAATCACATTGCTGGTAATGTTAATCGACTTTTCACTTGATTTGCCTTTAAGACGTGTGACAGAGTAACTGAATATTCTCTTAGTATTCTTCGCATTATATACCAAAACATGTGCATCTACTTTTTTTATGAAGACTATAAAATGTGTTGAAACAAAGTTATAAAATTTCTTTACTACTTTTTTATGTACACTGCCGAGGATAATCAAGTTAAAGTCTGTTTTTATTCTCGAGTGGCACGAAATGCTGGAAAAATGCATCGAAATATTTTTTTAAATTATATATTATATATATAAAAATTATATATTTATAAATTATATATATTTCCATTAGTGAAATTTGTGACTCTTAACTAAAACTAGGAAGAACAATGAATTCATTTAAATCTGATTCCAAATTCAATTTTCCATAAGTGAAATTTTCAACTAAAACTAGAAAGAACATTTGAATTAATTTAAATCTGATTCTAAATTCAATTTCCAATAAGCGAAATTATTTGTTATCAGCTAAAACTGGGAAGAACATTCGAATTGATTTAAATTGGTTTCCAAATTCAATTTTCCGTGAGTGAAATTTTTGATTTTCAACTAAAATGAAGAAGAATTTTCGATGCACGAAATACGTTCGGAGAGCTCGTTGAATATACAAAAAAGATTCTTGTAAAAAGAGCAGCATCCAATTTCAAGAAAAACATATGGAACCACTCAGTTTCAGTTTCCAAAAGTCTGTTAACGAAGACAGTCAGTATAATTTGAAAAAATGTACTCAAAACGTTCTCGGTTTTTTCTAATGCTCTCGGTTTTAAGAAATCTATGTGCGTAAATTTAACAATTTTTGCTAAAAAATCCAGTGTGAAAAAAATCTGCAAAGTCTGATAAAGTATGACAAATTTGGAACATTTCCAGTATTTTTGGATTATTGCTTTACCCATCAACAACAAGATGAGTATACCTTCTAAAATAAAATTTTCGATAGATTTGAGGTTTGATTTTCAACTAGAATTGAGGAGGACAATTGTTTTATATGATTTAATTTTGGTTTGAAATTAAATTTCCGGTAGAACATTAAGCCAAATATTTTAATTAATTTAAATCTGATTCTTCATTTGTAAACTTTAGGGAAATGTACACATCTTCTCATCTATGCTAAACTGCAGAAGGATGGTGTCCTCCTCAGTATGTAACACAAACCATCCATGACTCTTTCGGTTCTAGTTCTGTCCCTACATTCCACAGTTGGGTGGGACTGACGTTACGACTGGACTAACCACCTCATGACGACTGGCCTAATTATTTTGCACATGATTTTTACTTGCAAAATACATTTCTCGCATAGAGCCATTGGTTGATCGTATAATTTAAACAATGATTAATACAAACAAAAGAGTGGCCTCGAAACAGATTGAAACTTTGGTTGTCGAAAGACATGCATCCGGAAAAGCTTTAGGCGATGAATGGAGACTGGGTGTTTGCAATGCTAGAGCAGTGAATGAATTTAAAGAAAGACAATTGCGAGAGACAATGCAAATAAGGAAGCTAGATATTTTATGTTTGCCTGAAACAAAGAAAAAGGGATGCGACATCAGAGTGATAGGAAATGGGGAGTCAAAAAACAGTTTCGAACTATAGTCAGGAGTAGATATTGAATCATATGGAAGCCGAGGATGGAAGCCAAGGAGTCAGTCTGACTATGAATGGAAGAGCAACACGGTATTTCAAGGAGCACTTGATTTAAAATGGCATTTGACTACATTAACTAATTAATTTTCAAACACAAATCTCTTATTTCTTTCAACCAATAACCAACGCCATATGGGATCAGCCATTTTGGTTTTCACAATGTTGACTACAGATTCATATTCTGCCACTAAAAAGACCTTAGGGAACCAGGACTGGCGAAAATCAAAGTTCATTTTTATCTTGCCCCAGAGGGTACATTTTCTTGAACACTTGTATTTTACTTGAAACCTCAGGTAAATAATTTGTCATATCTGGTGATCCACTTGTAATCCAGTGCAATCCAAGTAATCTCCGTAACATCATCGCAGGAGATTAAAAACATCGTATGACATTAAAAAACATCTTTATTTTATCATTCACTTGACCTAGTCCGTGAATGATGGAGAAAAATCCGGGTTTTCCCCAAAAAAGTTTTTGAAAAACACACAATAATAGTTTCAAAATTCTAGAGAGTGCCCTAATTTCGTTTTAGTGGAACCAACTCGGTATTTGTATTGTAAATATTCTCACATGATTATGATGAAGCATTTTTGTATCTGTCGTGTTATATACGCAGCGAAAATGTTCAGTTATTCTGTTACACAGATTGAAAGAAATGTTATTGAAAAGACTTTTCCCATTAGCAGTCATGCGGTTTTTAATTTTTGTCTTTCTCTACTTCTTGATTTACTTTAGTGAATATGTTACTGCTAATTTGCATACCATACAGACAGTTGTTTGTGAGTAAAAAAATATATTTCATACATAATACAAGATTTATGAATTTGCTGTGTGGGAGGAAAGACATTTGATGTTTGAAAAAATTAACCTACAGTAATATGATAAATTGAATATTAACAAAAATAGCAGATTGTATGATTTTTTCACACTGTTCTTTAAAAAAACTATATTTATACACCATTTTGAAATTTAGAATTGATTTATTATGTCATAATTTATATAGTTCGACTTCAATTGCTAGAAACCTTGTTCCTAAATGCATAATAGCTAAACATGAATATTAAATTGATTTACAGACGCATGCACTAAAGTATACGGTTCGTCAGACTTTCATCCAAAAAAGCCAACATCGTACGAAAATTTATATTATGAATGTTCAGGCACTGTACCACCTAAAAAACGGATTCCATTCAAGTTGACAACAAATAATGTCCGTGAGTACAAGTTTATTTTTGTAAATATTGAATAAAATTATAATATTTTTATGATATAATACAAAAATTTTACAAAAATGCACTTATCTTACAGTTAGGTACTGTGCAAATGAAGTACCATTTGGAATATATTCCCTCTTTGCCTGTAAATACGAACCATCATCTGGTGAATAATCAACTGTGATGATTTGGGTAACCAACTAATCTTTTAAGCAACTATTTAAATACCCGATATGCTTTGTGTATAAACCTGATATGAAATTTTTAAGGCAAAAATAAAAAATCTTATTTAAAATAAAAATGTTGTCGAGAATTTATTTCCATAATATTAAGTAACTGGTATTGTAAGTAATTAGCACGAAGAAGAGAACTTATACTAATATAAAAGTAGAAAATAAATGTTATTACTTTGTTGAAACCCATTTTACATTCTTCATACAAAAAATTTGAGTGACATCTTGTTTAGGGCGTGCCAGGTTGCAAAAAATATTTTTTATGTCCTCAACCTCAGCATTAATAATATCCTTTTGCGTATAAAGGAGAGTATAATTCCTGAAAGACATGTCAAAGGAAAATTAAATTAAAGTATACAGTTTGTTTCCTAGATTTTTGAAACTCATGAAAATCGAATAAAAACATTATTGAACAAATATTTGTACCCAGAAATTAATAGATATCCTGAACTTAGAAATTAAATTGACTTAATTGCAATTAAAATGAAATAATTGTTTAACATCGAAATAATGGGACGATTTTGTTACTACTTTTGAATTATTAAAAAAATGTTTATCGAAAAATTTATTTACTGCTTGAATGTTTTTGCTATACATGCTTACTCATTGCCGAGGTTGAGTGATTTTAAGATATTTGTGTACCCTAAATTCGGCACCTAACACTATTTTTATCGTCTTCCTCATAATATCACCAGACACAACAATCTTTTCTCGGCATTTTTACTTTTATGATATGCAGTCACAATAATAAACAAATTCTATTTGGATGGAGTTCTATTATATTTAGACAATTTAATTTTGCAATTTCTATGTCTACATAGGGAGCGTTTACATATTACATAACATTATTTTCGACATTTTTCCCCCCCCCCCCCGCCCCTTCACCCGCGTAACAAACCGTAACATTTTCTATACACCCTCCCACCCTCACCGCCGTTACGAAACATTTTTTGTATTATGTTTAAAAACATAATAGACGTTTTCTTCATAAAAAAAGGTTTTTGAGATGAAGTATTATCCAGAAATAAATAAAACAATATTTTGATGTAACACTCAATGCTTTTTCGATATTATTTTAAGTCATACAAATATCGAAGTTATCTGATGTAAGTATTAATTGAAATTCATTAGTTTAAAACTTTTTTTCAATACCATAAAGAATACAAAATAATATTAATAATAATATAACATACAAATTTCAAATAACTATTTATTTGTAACAGTTTTTGAACACTTAAATTCGAGTTGAAGTTAAATTCTGAGAATTGAGAACAAGAAAGTATTATCAGTTTGTTTTGAAATTTATATAAATATAATTTTTATAAGATTCTTGAGAAATTTAAAAAAAGTTTTTTGAATATTTCAGATGTGTCGGAAAAGAATCTAGAAGATTTTTAACACATTCATTTTATTTTATAGGATTTTACAAAATATTAGGAAAAATTCGAGTCTTTCTGAAACATGTTTAGGACTAGTCCTATAAAAATTCAGAAATATTTGATAAATTTTCGGAAATGTTTCCAAGTTTTCAAAGAAACGTCTTAAATTCCTAAAAATATTTTCAACTGACTCGAATTTTTCTTAAAATTTTGAAAAATCATTCAAAATGTAAAAAATTGCCTCATAATCTTCTAAATTTTCATAGGAATTTTAAGGAAGTTTGTTTATTGTCTTGAAACCTTTTGAAATTATTTCAAGGTTTCTAATGTTTATTTTTGAAATCTTTAAAAATCTACATTTCTTGAAATCGTTTCGAGTTTAAAATTCTCTTCGAATCTCCTCAATTCTAATAAATATTTCTTGAATTTACTCGATTTCTTTTTGATTTTTGGATCTTACCAAATTAAAACATTTTCTCTAAAAACTTCTATACTCTTTTTCGAAATATTAGGAAATCGTTTGATATGTTTAAAAACCTGTTTCAATTTTCTCTTAAAGTTTATTTTTAAAAATAAAAAATCATTACAAATTTGCACACGAATATTCAGAAAATTATTATTTTTTCTTCTCAGACCTTCTAAACCTCCTAATTTTAAAAAATCATTCAAATTTTTCCTGAATTTTTTTTTTAATCTGCAAAATTAAAAAAATTGCCTGAAAATCTTTTCGATTCTTCTTTGACAATTTTTGAAATCTTTTGAAATGTTTTGAAATCTTTTTAAATAATCTCTTAGAATTAATTTTTTGAAATGAAAAATCATTTTAATTTTTCCTAGGAACATAAAAAAATTTTTCCGTTTTCGTGAAACCTTACAAAATAATTAAAAATTCTTTACAAGTTTTAATTATTTTTGAATCGTTTCAAAACTTCTGAATATCTCTTAAACTTACTCAAATTTTTTCTAAAATTATATAATATGACAAAATTGCAAAATATTTTCAACTTGATGTAGCTATTCGTGTGAAAATAAGTTGATAAATAAAAAAAGTGTCGATAAGGTAGGAATCCGGTCACGTGACCAACTCGTCACATGGCCTTAAAATCTTTTAAATATTTTTGAAAATTTTAGGAAATAATTAAAAATATCTTGTAATCTTTTATAATTTTCTCTTAGAATACATTACCGAACATTCATTGAAAATTTTCCAATGAATCTTAAGAACCTAAGAATTTTCAAATCCTGAAAAATTAAAAAAATTGTCTCAAGGTCTTTCCATATTCTTTTTCCACACTTTTTGAAATCTTTAGAACTTAAAATTATTCTTTTAAAATAAAACCTAAACCATGTAAAATTTCCCAGAAATTTTTTATAGAACTATTGGTACCAGAATACACTTTGAAATAAGTGCATGAAACGTCTCCTAGCAAAAAAAGTCGTTGAAATTATTTTAAAGGTTGTTTTAACATCCCTTGAACATTCAAGAAAGAAAAACGACATCTCCAAAAAACCAAAACCAAGGGAGATTTTGAATTAAGTTATTATAATCAGAAATTACTTTCAAATAAGTGCAGGGAACATCTCCACGAGAGAATTTTCAACTAAAAAAGATTAATTTTCCACTAAAAATGGAATAGTTAAATTTTCAATTACAGAATTAATTTTCAAACGAAAAAACGGATTTTCAACACATTTTCAACCAAAAAGATTATTTTTTAACCAGGACAGATGAATTCTCAACAAAAAATGTAGTAGTTGATATTTCAAGCAAAAGAGATTACAATTTTAAATCAAAATCAGTCGAATTCAACCGAAAGATACGAATTTTCAAAAAAATAGTTGAATCCCAATCCAAAAAGACGAATTTTTAAACAAAAAGTTGATTTTCCAACCAAAATACCTACATTTCCCATCAAATAATGGAATAGTTAAATTTTCAGTTAATAAAATCATTTTTAACAACACATTGAGTTCAACATTCAACCAAGTAGCTGAATTTTTAATCAAACAAAAAAAATGAATTTTTAACTAAGAAGATTAATTGTCGGCCAAAAAGAAGAATTTTCAAAGAAAAACATGAATGTTTACCAACAAACATCATTATTAACCAAATACTTGAATTTTTACCAAAATAGTTGAATTTTCTACAAAGTAAATTAATTTTTACCCATATAATTGAATTTTCAAAAAAATAGTTGAATCCTAAACCAAAAAGACGAATTTTCAAACAAAAAGTTCATTTTCCAACCAAAATACCTACATTTCCCACGAAAAATGGAATAGTTGAGTTTTCAGTTAAAAAAATCATTTTTAACAACAACAAACAATTTTCCCAAATACGTACATTTTCACCTATAAAATTAATTTTTAACATTGAGTTCAACATGCAACTAAGTAGTTGAATTTTTAATCAAACAAAAAAATGAATTTTTAACTAAGAACATTAATTGTCGACCAAAAAGAAGAATTTTTGAATAAAAACATCAATGTTTAACAACAAACATAATTGTTAACCAAATACTTGAATTTTTTACCAAAATAGTTGAATTTTCTACAAAGTAAATTAATTTTTACCCATATAATTGAATTTTCAACTGAAAAAGATGATTTTTTAACCAATTAGATGAACTCTCAAATAAAAAAGAGAAATGTGCAACTAACGATGAAATAATTATACTTTCCATTTGAAAAATTGAGTTTTTACTCCAAAAAAGCAAATTTCCAACAAAATAGTTAAATATCTAGCCAAGGAGATGAATTTTCTACTAAAATAATGCATCTTCAACTAAAAAATGAACTTTCTACAAAGTAGTTCAACTTTGAACAGAGTAGTCGAATTTGAAAAAAAAAATTGCAACCAATAAGAATAACTTTCTACCAAAAAAGACAAATTTTGAACAAAATACGTGATTTTTCAACCAAAAAGTTGAATTTTCATCTAAAAAATACTTACAATCAAAAATGGAATAGTTCAGTTTTCATTTAAAAACATTAATTTTAAACAAAAAAAAGAGCAAATTTGAAACCAAAAAGATGAATTTTCAAGCAAGAGGATTAATTTTCTACCAAGAAAGATCAATTTTTAACAATATACATGAATTTTCAAGAAGTTATAAATTTTCAACTAAAAATGGAATTGCTTAATTTTTAATTAGAAAAATTAATTTTAATTGAAGAAACAAATTCTCAACAAAATAGTTGAATTTTCAACTCAAAAACACGAATTTTTAACAAAACAGTTGATTTCTCAACCAAAGAAATGTGTTTTTAACAAAACTGTTGAATTTCTTACACAAAATATTGAAATATGAAATATTATCTAAAAAAGATATATTTTTAACTAAAACCTAAATAGTTGAATTTCCAGTTAAGAAAATTAATTAAAAAAAGAAAAAAACTAAAAATGTTCAACAAAATAGTTGAAAACTATTTGTATTACCTATGTAAATGATTCCGAATTACCTGAATTACTTACGGAGTACCATTTTAGAAACATCCCTCCAATTTAAAAATTGGAATAAAATGCTATTGAATCAATAGACCCCCTGAAAAGCAGATATTTGATTCATTAAAATTAACATTTAGTGACAAAATAATTAATTTCGGTTTAATAGTCATAGTGTAAATTCTGTAGTATAAATAAATTTTAATTTACAGTTTTGAGTGTCAAATAATCGAAAATAGTTAATACTCGTTTCCTTGGGCACGCTTATTTGATTATTATTGTTTTTAAACTTTTGTTGAACTTTCAAACTAGAATTTAATCTAGAATTCCCGTGTTGATATTAAAATAAAACTTTCGTTCCACAACACTGCTTCGACCCAGGATGCTGATCCATCTCTCTAGCGATCACCCCAGGTGAAGAGCTTCACAAATTCATCATGTATCATAGATCACACATTTATTTTCTATATTTAATGAACTAATATAAATACAACTTTCTCTTCTTCCTGCTCATTATTAAAATAACTACTTACTTAATAATATGAAAATATTTAATTGAGAATTGTTAATATTTATTGTTTTTGGGTATTTGGAACTTATCAGAAAATAAATTGGCCAAGAAGTTTTTATTATAAATAAGATTTTTTATTTTCAATTAAATATTTTATTGAAGTCTTACACAAAACATGTCTGACAGTTGTATAATTGCTTAACATTGTTTTGTTACCTAAAAGATTTTTTTTGATTATTACGTTTATGACTATCCCTATTTAGTATTTACAGACATGGGCCGTTTTTGTGCATAAATCTGTAACATAGGAATATATTTTTGTAAAATCTAATTATAAGAATATTAAAAACATAACTCAAGTAAAAAAGTCCAATATCTCCAATGAGATAAAAAAATGGTTATAAAAATAAATTTACTTACTTTTACCTTCTGATAATGTCGTGAATTGAACCCCTACATTTCCTAAACATCCATACCTGGACGTTGATACTTGTACTGAGCATTCGACTGCAAATTGTATTATAAAATTATGAAGCTGTATGAAATAATAAATAAACTAGTAGTTTCAAAAGTGTGAAAATTTATTGTCGAGGAACAAGCAATTTAAAAAAAGCACACATTCTGCTATTTTTCGTAAACTAACTCGTTATTGACTCTGAGATTCGGAAAATTTGTTTTTTAAGTTTATTTGTTTTTAAGTTTATATAAGTAAAATTTTTCTAAGATTCTTGGGAAAATTCAAAAAGATTTGTGAAAATTCCTCATATGTCACATAAAAATTTCAACAACAAAATTAATCTTCAAACAAATAGTTTATTTTTCAAATAAAAAAGCTAAATTCCAAACAAAAATTGTAATAGTTGTTATTTAAATCTAAGAAGATTTTTATTTTAAATCAAAAACAGGCTTCTTATATATACAGTTGTATTTTTAACCAAAAAAGATTAAATATTTTCCAAAAGAGGTGAATTTTCTACAAATCAGTTTAATTTCTTAACCCGAAAAAATGAATTTTCAAGAAAAAAGTCAATTTTCCATCAAATACATGAATTTTATACCAAAAAGAATAATTTTATACCAAAAAATACGAATTTTCAACTAAAATTATGAATCTTAAACCAGAAAAATATCTTTTTAACAAAGTTGTTTAATTTTCAACTAAAAAAGATGAATTTTCAACGAAAAAATGTAATAGTTGAATTTTCAATCAAAAAATATTTTTATTTTCAATAAAAAACGGCTGAATTCATTTGAAAAACACGGTTTTTCAACAAAATAGTTAAATCCTCAACGAAAACAAATTAATTTACTAATTCCAACCAAAAAGATGAATTCTGAACGAAAAATCTATTCGTTGGTATTTCGATAAAAAAAATTAAAATTTTAAATAAAAAACAGTTGAATTCATCCAAAAAAGTTAAATTTGCAACAAAATAGTTAAATCCTAAACCAAAACAGATTAATTTTTAACCAAGAAGATTAATTTTCTGTCAAAAAAGACGATTTTTCAACAAAATAGTTACGTTTTCAACCAAAAAAGATTAATTCAAAACCAAAAATGTAAATTTTGATATTTAAATTAAAAAGATTTCATTTCAAATCAAAAAGATGAATTCTTAACAAGGAAGTTGAATCTTCAACCAATGCAGATTAATTTTTAACCAAACAGTTACATTTTTAACCAAAAAAGAAATAATTTCTACCAAAAGAGATGAATTTTCACCGATCTTTTAAACTGACTCGAATTGTTCCTAAAATGTTGAAAAATCTTTTAAAAATGAAAAAAATCCTTGAAAGCTTCCAGATTTTCTTTGACATTTTTATAAATTTTTCTTATTTTCTTTAAAAATTAATTTTTCAAAATTAAAAATTTTTTTTTTCATTAACAATTTGTCCCAGGAATTTCAAGAAAAGTTGATTATTTTCTTGAAACCTTTCAAAATTCTTAAAAAGCTTTGAATTTTGTATTCAAAATCTTGAAAAATTTAAATTTTGTTTAAAATTTTTTAAAATCTGTTCAAGTTCTCAATTCTTTTCGTATCTTTTTAAAACTTCTAAATATCTCTCAAACTTACTTGATTTTTTTTCTAAAATATTAAAATCTTGCAAAATTGAAAACTTTTGCTTTAAAATCTTCTACGTTCTTTTTTGAAATTTTAAACAATATTTTGAAATCTTTTTCAATTTCCTGTTAAAATTTATTTTTAAAAATAAAAATAATTTGAAATTTTCACAGAAATCTTAAGAATTTTTTTTTATTCTCTGGAAACTTTTTAAAATTCTTAAATAGCTTCTTTCTTAAAAAACATAAAAAATCTACATTTTTTAAAAAAATATTTGAAATCTTCTCAGGATTAAAATTATTTTTTAATCTTTTCAAAGATTCTGAATATTCTTGGAAATAATTCAGTTTTCTTCGAAAAAATAAATTCTTCAAAGTTAAAAAAACAGTCTTAAAATCTTCAAGATTCTTTTTCGAGAAAAAAAGTTATTCTTCAACCAAATAGTTGAATTTTCAAACAACAACAGAAAATGAATTCTCAACGAAAAATCTAATATTTAATATTTTGATCCAAAAAGATTTTTATTTTAAATAAAAAACCGTTGAATTCATACAAAAAAGAATAATTTCCAATAAAATAGTTGAATCCTCAAACTAAATAGTTAAATTTTCAACCAAAGAGATGAACTTTGAACTAAAATGATGAATCTTCAACCAAAAAATTTAAATTTTCAACAAAGTTGCTTAACTTTTAACCAAGTAGTTGAATTTTCAAGAAAAAATATAATAGTTGATACTAAGACTAAAAAATATTTTAATTTTATATCAAAAAGGGTTGAATTCCTTCACAAAGACGAATTTTCAAACCAAGAAAGATTGTGCAGTCTATAAAGAAAAAAATGTTAGGCAAATTATAATTTGAAGGGAAAAATAATTTTTATTCAAAATGAAAATTTCCAATGACTATTTATTTTTTAAGTTTCTTTGTTTATTTGATTTAAGGTTATATAAATATAATTCTCCTATGTTTCTTAACAAAATTAAACAAATTTCGAATATTTCCAATATGCCGAAAAAGTTTCTAGAAAATTTCTAAGAATTTTGTTTTTATTTTACAGTATTTGAAAAAATGTTAAGGAAAAGTTTAATTAGTTTGAAAGATATTCAGGAATTTTCGCAAATAAAATAAAAATAAAAATAATTTTGAAATTTTCGGAAATCTTTCAGTTTTAAAATATTTGTAATCTCTTCAAAACTTCTCAAATTCCTTAATATATTTAAAACAGAATCTAATTATTATTCCTAAAACTCTCTTAAAATAACTTTAAAAATACTCAGGAATCTTCAGAAAATTCTTTTGTTATCTACAAACCTTTCAAAATCTTTAAAAACCTTCAAAATTTTATTTCGAAATCTTTAAAAATCTATATTTTTTTGCCAGTTTTTAGAAATATTTTTTATTATTTTTGTAATTTTGTATAAAACCTCTAAACATCTTTTAAAACGGTTCGCATTGTTGCACAATTTTCTAACCAAGAAATAAAAAATACAAATTTCTGATAACTATTTATTTTCAAGTTTCTTTGTTTATTCGCTTTAAAGTTATATGAATATGATTTTTCTAGGTTTTTCTAAACAATTAAAAAATATTTTTGAAGGTTTCAGATATGTTGAAAAAGAATCTAGAAAATTTTTAGGAATATTTTTTATTTCACGGGATTTTACCAAATTTGAGGGAAAATTTTAGTTTCAAAGATATCTAGGCCTTTTCGAAGCTTTGAACAAATTTAAAAATATTTTATATATTTTCAAAATGTTTAAAATATTTTCAATCTTTTGTAGTGTTTTAAAATCTTTTTAAATATTCTCTTAGAACTAATTTAAAAAAATAAAGAATCACTTTAAATTGTCCCAGGAGTCTTAAGAAAAGTTTTGTATTATCTTGGAACTTTTTGAAATCTTGAAAAAAAAACTTGAAAATTGTGTTTCGAAATCTTAAAGAAAATGTACATTTTAAGCTTTTTAAATCTTTTCAAAGTTTTAATTATTTTTAACATTTTTTAAAAACTTTTAAGTACATTTTAAAGTGATTCGCATTTTCCTTGAAACTTCCAAAAAATTCTTAAAATTAAACTTATTTCCTGAAAATCTTCCAGATTCTTTTTTTTTGTTTACAATTTTGGAAATCTTTTAGAATATTTTTAAATCTTTTTAAATATTCTCTCAAAATAAATAATTATCTTAAAATTTTCCAGATATCTTAAGAAAATTTTTATATTCTCTTGAAACCTTTCAAAATTCTTAAGAAGCTTCCAAGTTTTTTGTTCCAAATCTTCAAAGATCTACATTTTCTAAAAATTTGTAGAAATTATTTTAAGTTTAAAATTATATTTGTATCTTTTTGAAACTTTGGAAACCTTTGTAATGCTTTAAAATCTTTTTAAATATTCTCTTAAAATTTGTTTTTCATGATAAAAAATCACTTTTAATATATATCTTTTCAAATTTTAAATTTTTTTCTAAAAACTTCTAAATAACTTTCAAAATGATTAGAATTTTTTTAACATTTTGTAATCTAGCAAAAATGAACAATTTTTATTTAAAATCTTCGACAGTATTTTCCGAAATTTTAGGAAATCATTTGAAATGTTTAAAAAAATGTTGTATGATTTGCTTAAAATTAATTTATCAAAATAAAAATCAATTTAAATTTTCCCTGTAATCTTAAGAAACAATTCAACATTTTATTTCAAAATCTTGAAAAATCTACATTTTGTTTAAAATGTCTTGAAATCTTTTCAAATTTTAAATTAATGTTGTTAAATAAAACCGAAAATAAAATCTGAATCATTTAAAATTTCCCCTGAAATTTTATTCTCGAGAATTTTGTTATTACCGGTTCCGACAATGTATACTCTTCGTAAATCAAGATATTCTATGTTTTTGTCCATAATATCATTTTTTTTCCATCTCTCTTTGAAAGTGTGAAAAAGTTTACAAATTATAATATGGTAGCAAAATGTTAAGAACAGCTTTATTTCCCAATATTAAAAAAATATTTAGAATTAAAATGTTTTCTTTTATCAATAATATTTAGAAACATTCAGAAATAAATTATATCATCAAATAAAATTACTTGGTCAAAGGGTTATGCATGGAATCCTTTTGTCATTTTTAAAAGATTTTGTCAAAAATTTAAGAACAGAAGTGTTGTCTTTATTATTAAAGAATCATTTATAATTTGAATTTTCTCTTTTAGAAATAAATTGTTAGAAATAAAACTCCTGATTTGAAAATTGCGATTTCAAACATTCCAACCAAATATATATTCAACAACAATGAATGCGAGATTTTTGAGAATTTTGTTCCCCCAATTTTATTAGATAGGATAAAATGACTTTCCTCTCATACAGAAAATTAAAAAAAAAATTATATTAATCATGAAATATTATTAAACTCACTTCCGGCCTTCTCTGCAGTATCGTAAGATTGAGCACATTCACTACTGTAGATAAAGTAGAAGAGAAAAACAAAAATAAAAAACCGCATGGTTGTTAATTTGATAAACTTTTTTAATTAGAGTGCTTTTCACCTGTGTAACTGAATATAAGATTTCTGTAGTATTCTCGCTTTATATACCACAAAATATGCATCTGCTTTTTTATGAAGTTTTTAAAACGGAACAACAATCGTTACATTTGATTAGCACAGACTACTTACTCATCCTGATAAGGAAATGCGTCATCATTCTCATGTGAAAATTATCTACAATTCAAATACCAAATTTTTTCCACTAAAAAATATTTAGGGCACTCCATATGAATGTATACGATGTCCCTCTAATTTTTGTTATGAAGAATGTAAAACGAGACAATAATGATTACACTTGATTAGCACCGTCTACTTACTCATCTAGATAAGGAAATGCGTCATCATACTCACGTGAAAAATATTTACAATTCAAATACCAAATTGATTCCACTAACATTTATTTAGGGCACTCCGTATGAATGTATAGGATGTCCCTCAATTTTGTGTCATGAAGAATGCAAGGCAAATAAACTAATACAATTTATTCACTACTTCCTTATGTACATTGTCGAAGAATATCAAGTTCATACCTGCTTTTTTTAGTAGAACAAATGTTGTGAAAAATTGATAAGATTCGATTTCGTACCTAAAATAACTCGAAATAACTTTAATTTTTTAGAAAATTTGAAGATTTCAAGCTATTTACAATTGAGGTGACGGATGCAACAACTCGTTAAGCGCTCGAAACCG
>CAKNYM010050342.1:163205-182166 GCA_932195095.1 Andricus curvator
ACGCGGTTTCGAGCGCTTAACGAGTTGTTGCATCCGTCACCTCAATTTTAGAAAATGCATCTTTGTCATATTTCGAATTTTTGTAACATTTATATATAGATCAGGTTTTCTTTCTTTGGTCTTATGGTCCAATTAACACAAACATAAAAAACAATTCTAGTTCTTGAAAAAACATCGTTTTTATCTTTAACGTTTCGGCTCTCAATGCGGGCCTTCATCAGGAAAGTTTTCCTCTCTAAAATAAATAGTGTTTTTTTAAAATAAATTAAAACTAAAATACAAATGACCTACTGAGTATTATGAACATTTTTTTGTAATTACCTGACGATAATTACGTAGAGTCAAAAAAGATACATGTTAGAGTAAAAATCCTTTAAATTTAACAAATTTCGATAAAGTTAAGAAGAAATAATTATAAGGTCGATGACAAAATAAGACATTGAACTGACATTGACATTGATGCTATAGATGATACTAAATTGACGATAATGAACAGGTCAAATTTTCATTGAACCACAGATTGGAACTTGGAAATTGGATAAACATCCAAAGAAGATTAGTTCATCTTATAGAGCAACAATGAAATAATTTGCATTATAAAGTTTTACCTAAATTTCAAAAAACTAAATTGATATTTCAAAATAAATGCTCAAATTGTGAAGTTCATAATACGATTGGAAATATTCCAGATATAGCTCATCATTCTAATTACATAAAGTATCGTTTATTGAGATTTATTAAAGAAGATTCAATGCACTCTTTTTTCAATTCACAATAACGGGGTTTATATAACTCAAAATATGCTAAAAAACTAAAAGCGCTATGGCGCGCTTTTCTCATCTGTGGTTCAATGGAAATTTGACCTGTTCATTATCGTCCATTTAGTATCATCTATAGCATCAATGCCAATGTCAGTTCAATGTCTTGTTTTGTCATCGTCCTAATAATTATTTGAAATTTTCTTCCTTTAAAAATGTAATTTAATTGGTTTGGAACCTCTCAAAAAAAAAAAGACTCGTGACCACAAGAAGTCTCCTGGAGAACAGCAGTTCGATAGGGACCTTAGTCGAGATCGCTCATTAAAGAATTTCAGTTACTAAACTATTGTATCTATTGTATTGCCTAACGCGTGCGAATGATAATGAATATTATAACCATTAAAAAACTCGCATTGCACTTGAGTATTTGAAATATAAAGTTTAATCAACCATCCCCCAAAAACAAAACATTCAGATCATTTTTTAATTTTTCTGGTGTAAAAATCAAACAGGAAAATAGTACACATTTACCACCAAATGCTTTTGAACCATTTCAATTTGAAATTACTTTATTTCGAACGTTTCAATTTGAAAAACTATAATTTTAGCAATCTGAAAAATCGTGAAATTAGAATCACTTAATTTTTCAATGGTTCAAATTTCAGAATTTAAAACTTATTGAGCCACCATTTTAATTTGCTACATTTTAGTTATATATTTTTTTAATTGACTTAATTCTTTCTAAGATCAGTGCAAAACTAATAATTCGATTAATTTAAATATTGATTAAATGGATAGTGGAAAACTACTTTTTGTTAAGCGAAAATATGTGCATTTATTCAGGGTTATTATTATTCGGGAGGACAGGGCAATACCTGCCAATAGTACTTTTGACAACGAGGATTATCTTTAATCCTTATGTCCAGTAAGCACTCCTACTGCATCAATCTGCCACCTTTCTATGCTCAAGAGTTTACTAGTCCTCTTAGTACATGTACCAGATATGAAATATTTATAAAGCAACATTTTTTGGTTCCCTTCCAATATCTCGCATGCTCCTCCGAGAGCCATTTACCAATGGCTCCTCTTGCCGAAGCGTACGAGATACCGCAGTAGGGTTCCCGGCTAATCAGAGGCTGTGAAACTCCCATCTTAGCCAGTGCATCTGCTTTCTCATCACCTTCAACATCTGCATGGCCGGGAACCCAGATCAGATTGACCCAGTTTTCACCAGCAACCTTAAGAAGATCTTGAAGGCAACCCCAGACTGTAGTTTGGAAGTAAACTCTTCAGATGTTAAGAACCTTAAGTGCTGCTTGACTGACAGAACAAATGTAAATGTGCTGACCTTCATAAGCCCGCTTACAAATTTCCTCCAGGCAAGCTTGAATAGCTATTATTTCAGCCTGCAAAACTGTAGGGAATATGCCCAGTGCTGTTGTTATCTCAGCCCTGAGCTTCTTCCCATAGATTCCAGCCCCTGCTCCCAAAGAGTCTTTCGGAAAATGACCTTGGAGAGTTTCATGAAGGATAGTTTCCTCAACTTAACATCAGTTTGCGTAGCGAGAATGGTATCACTGCATAGCATGCTCTTACTGATATCACGTAGATCTGTCACCTCAACATCACTAAGGTTGCCCCCTACTAGGAGTGTATATACTTCCGCTGTCACAATCTTCCTTACGAAAAGGTGCAAGGGGATGTCCAAAATGACCTCCACCCATAGTGAGGCCTACAGTCGATCTTCTTAAGACTGTCGACCACTCCTGGCTCTACAGTTAGAACAAGTTAGGTAACTTGACTACCCGCCTGGAGATCGATAACCTTCCATCCTCCCGTTCTCATTATCGAATTTTGGATTGCTATCTTCTCAAGCACTGCTGTTGGTTCCCCGGATACACCAGTAATCCAAGCCAGCACCTGCACTGGCCTTGGGAGGTCTTTGCTGTCGATCACTTCGATCTTAGCCCTCGCCAAAGGTTGTAATCCGCCAACAGCTTCAATGAACCAAGTTTGGGACACTTCGTCTGAACAGATGATGATAAAAGTATCATTTTTGAAGCGGCAATGAACAAATTTTGGGATAACTTCTTTTGGTTGCATCCCATCGATTCTCCAACATTCTCCATTTCTGAGGACTTGGGAGAATCAAAAGAGAATTAAAATCAATGTAAGCTTGATCCTCTCTTGATGTTCTTCTCCTGCAGATATTTCCGTTTCTGCATCTTGGAGAATCAAAAGAGTATCAATGAAGATTCTCCTTACATCATAGAGGATGTAAGAAGAATTTTCATTGATACTCTTTTGATTCTCCAAGATGCAGAAACAGAAACATCTATATATCCATATGTAATAATCCATTTACTACAATTAATACACTAATCACCACTTAAATATGAGGACACATATTATTTATTAAAAACTAAATCGAACAATAACTTATTAGTTCACAAATTTATAAAAGTATTGCTCCAGCTTACAATATCTTCAGAATCAGTTGCAAGTTTACTTGCGAAGGTTGATCCATTCCGAAACTTGGTCCTGTCTCCAAATTTTTGATTATCGGCTGACAAAGTTGTTCGTCCTTACGCTGCCGCTTATTACTTCGTGCAAGTGACTGAATTTTAGATATATTATCACTGATTGTGGTAAGTGCTTGTTTATCACTTCAAGCAAGTTTACAATTATTTCTCGTGATACTATTTACTAATTTTTGTTGCTGGTTAAGTTGAGCTCTTTCGTCAAAAAATTCCTTTGTGCATAGCTTCCGTGAGGAATCGCAGATCTCACCTTTGTCAGTCAGTAGAATTTCTTCAAGTTCTTGAGAATTTATTGAAGTCCGAAAATTTATCAAATATTTTTAAATTTTTCCCATGCGTAAAAAATGGGAAAATTACATTTATATAACTTTTAAGCAAATGACCACAAGAAGCTTTAAAAAACAAATAGTTATTCGAAATTTTAATTTTGTAATAAGCATCATTTTTCCTTTCAAAATATAATTTTGCCTACATTTTTTTTCTTCTTTCAATGAAAACCCGTTTTTAGTTGTAAATTCAGAATTTTAATTGAAAGTTCGTATAGTAGCAAATTAATCTTCTTGGTTGACAATGTAATTTTTTATTGAAAATTCCACAATTTGGTTCAAAATTGATGTATTTTTTGAGATTTCGTCTTCTGTAGGAGAAAATTAATCTTCCAGGTTGGAAATTCATCTTTTTGGTTTAAAATTTTGCTTATTGGTAAGAAATGCATTTATTTTGTTAAAAATTTGCCTTTTTTAGTTTAATTAAGGCCGTTGGAACCAGGGCCTAACCTCAAAATTGAATCACCTCATTTAACTCAATAAATACTTGAATAACATATTTTTTAGAAGCTTAATTTTATGTGTACCTGAGACGAAGAAAAAGGGTTGCGAAAGTAGAAACATAGAAAATGGGGTGTTGAAAGGCGGTTTTGAAATATGGTCAGGAGTAGACAGTGAATCACATGGTAGTCAGGGGGTCGGTTTAATCATGAATGAAAAAGCAAGACAACATCTCAAAGATCATGGGTTTGTATCTCCCAGATTGTTGTGGGCTAAAATGAAGGTAGGAATCAGAAGATTATTCATCATAGCGTGCTACGCCCCAGTTGATAGGGACCCGAGAGAATTCAAAGATGCCTTCTAGGACACTTTAAATGATACAATAAGTATTTTCGATTAAAATGAAAGAATAATTCTGCTAGGAGATATGAACGGATGGGTCGGTGTCCAACGTCAGGATACAGATACAGAAAGGGTGCCAGGTAAATTTGGGAATGCAACAAGAAAACATTATAACGGGGAAAAATTAGTTAGCTTATGCTTAGAAAAGGGCCTATTTATTACAAATACTTGGTTTAGACATAAAATGATCCACATGTACACCTGGAGTAAAGGAAATAGCCACAGTATAATTGACTTTGTTATTGCGGATGAAAGACTAAGGGAACTAGTTAAAGATACAAGAGTCATGAGGGGTTCCGAATGCAATACTGATCATTACCTCTCAGTCTCCAAAATAAATTTAGGGCGGGGATGGAGAAGAAAGAGAACAACAAAAACAAAACAAACGCGAATAAAGATTGAAAATTTACAGAAACCGGAAGTGCGAATAGAGTTTCAAAAAAAGTTAAGCGAACGCATAGATAGGGCAACTTGGGAAGCGCTCATAAGCAATAAAGATATAGAGGGCGCGTGGACTTTGTGACGGGATATCATCGTTGAAACTGCGACCGAAGTATGTGGCACGGCGGTTGTAAGAAGAAAATCTGGCGATGCATGGTGGAATGATGAAATTGAGGCAGCCCAAAAAGAAAAGAAAGAAGCGCACGAAAGAAAGTTGCACATTACAGGTCTTAGCGATGAGGAGAGAAATAGACTTGAAAATGATTACAGACACAAAAAGAGAAAAGTTAAACGACTAGTCAAAGAGAGTAAAGAGAAAATCAGAACAGAAGAAGAGAGGAAAATACAAAACAGCTTTGAAAGAATTATGAAACTATTATATAAACAGTTGAAGGAAAGTAAAAATACAGAGTTTGCGAGCATGAGAAACAGCAAAGGTGAAATGCTATATGGTATAGACGGGATAGTAGACGCTTCAAAAGACTCTTTTAAAGAACTATTAGGAGGTGAAGTTATAGGACAACAAAACTGCGACATAGAACATAATGCATTATAAAACCCAATTGAAAAAGTCTGTGTCACTGAGGTCAGAGACATAATAAAGAACTTGAAAAACGGTAAGGCTGCTGGTGCAGACAGCATTATCGCTGAAATGCTTAAATGCGGTGGCGAGTACATGCCTCACAGGTTGTGCGAATTGATAAATTTATGTATCGAGACGGGGAAAGTCCCAGACGATTGGAAAAAAGCGATTATCGTACCAATATACAAAAGAAAGGGAGATAAAAGCAACTGCAGTAATTACAGAGGTATCAGCCTTCTAAGTACCGTAAGTAAAATATAATCAAAAATACTTATTCGTCGGGTAATGGAAATTACAGAAGAAAAGATATGGGAAGTCCAAAGTGGATTTATGCCAGGAAGATCATGTACAGATCAGATATTTAGTCTAAGACAGATCACAGAAAAAAGCTTGAGAGTTGGAAAGAAAGTTTTCTGTGCATTTATTGGCCTAGAAAAAGCATTTGACAAGGTAAATAGAAGTAAACTTTGGGAAGTCCTTAAAGAGTACGGAGTAAATGGAGGGCTCCTGCAAGCAATAAAAACAATATATGAAGGTAGTAAAGCGAGTGTAAGTGTAAATGGGAAACTGAGTGACTGGTTCGATATTATGCAAGGCGTGAAACAAGGATGCGTTATGTCTTCGTGGCTATTTATCATATTAATGGATGAGTGTCGAAGAATTGCACTCTTCGACGAAGAAGGTGTAGATCTCCAAACAGTCAAGGTACGTGGGTTAGCTTTCGCAGATGACAAGATTGTTATGGCAGAATCAGTCGAGGACTTGCAAAGAATGTTGTATTAACTTAATACAAGCATGAAGGACATGGGACTCAAAATTAACGTAAATAAAACAAAAATCATGGTGTTTGAGGGAAAAAGTGAGAAAACAATATGCAACATTGTCCTAAATGATGAGAGATTAGAACAAGTTGACAAGTACATATATCTAGGTAGTCTATTCATTAGCGACGGAAAAATAGATGGGGAGTTAGATAGGCGCATAAATAAGGGTAAACAGGTTATCGGTAGAGCAGGGTCCATCCTAACAAATAAAAACATATCAAAAAAAGCTAAAATGGCCATACATAATTCTATATTCATACCGACTGTAGTATACGGTAGCGAGACATGGACCTGTCAAGAAAAGGACAGGAGTAAAATTAACGCGATCGGCATGAAACCTCTGCGCATAATATGCGGGAAAACACTGATGGACAAAGTCCGAAACGAGACAATCCTCAAAGAATGTGGTGCAAAAGAGACTATAGTTGACACATGGGAAAGAAATCAGTTAAGATGGTTCGGTCATCTTGAAAGAATGAAAGATGAACGGCTGACCAAACAAGTGTATAAAGGTAAAGTTAATAGCAGAATGCCCAGAGGTAGACCACCGAAAGAATGGTTAGATTCTGTAAATGAGACATTAATCCGAAGAGATATAAGAAGCCATAGAAACACAAGAGCTTGCATGAAAAAATGCATGGACGTGAAGGAACCTAGAGTAGTATGCCAGGACAGAAAAGTGTGGCGACAAATAGTTTGTAAACAGAGTGGCAATAGAATGAATGACGCCTGAAACAAAGACCTTGGATACTAATGGGCCCAAGTGGGGAACCATACATAACAATTTTGTGAGGCTCTTCACTTGGGGTGATCGCTAGAGAGATTGATCAGCAACCTGGGTCGGAGCAGTGTTGCGGAATAAACGTGTCATTTAAATAAATAACACGAGAATTCCAGATCAATCTAAAATATTTATACCTAACACCTACATACCTATCTACCTTATACCTATATACCTACATACCTTACACCTATATACCTATTCAACATATACCTATCTACTCTATACCTATACACCCATATACACACTACCTTTCTCCAACCGAGCAAGTCACGCCTACCCCGAAAGGGAAATGGATTAATGGTATAATAATAATAAATAATTAGCGCCTACTCTTTTTTGATTCAAGTCTGTATTTGGAGTGAAAAATTGGCTAATATCAATACTTTTTGTGTACAATGATTTTTTTGTATTCCTACCTGAGCACTCGAAAAAATCATTTTATATAAAGAGTATTGATATTAGCTTAGATAAAGGAGTAGGCGCTAAGCTACTAAAAAATATGTAATTCAAGTATTTATGGAGTTCAATGAGGTCATTCAAGTTTGAGGTTAGGCCGTGGTTCCAACAGCCTTCAGCAAACTATAAAAGGCGAATTTTGAACAAAATAAATGCATTTCTAACCAAGAAGTTAAATTTTTAACCAGAAAGATTGACTTTCTACTATAAAAGACGAATTCTTAACAAAATGCAGAACTTTCTAACCAAGAACTTGCATTTTGCAACTACTCGTTTTAAGGGCGACAAACTTTGTCAATTTATATAGATTTTTTCAATATTCAAGGATAAAAATATACTTACGGCTTATAGCTAGCACTCTAGCGTCATACTTTGACCCTGTTTTTGCGTCCTTCCAAATAAGAGGCGTTATATTCTCCCAACGCTACGCTCCGATTTGGGGATAGCAGATAACTCCACAACATTTCTGGAACCACAATTTGTCCAGTACACTGAGGCCCACGATTTTTTTCGGCCCTGCAGTCTTTCTCGGTTTTGCTGCTTCAGTTGACATTATTTGACAATTTTTTTATATCAGTCACAGTCAATGAGTAAAATGATGCTGATTATGATGCTGATGCAAACCAAGTGAAGCCAGGACGAGAGAAGACTGGCCAAGACGCTCCGAAAAGCCACCACTAACCTGATTGATGGAGGCGAAGACGCCTGATTGGTCATTTTCCACGCGCTTATTTGAAATTAGGAAAATTCTAACGGAGTAGACGGAGCAAACGGAGTAGCACGAGAAGCAAAAGAGAATCACGAGCGTAGCAAGAGAAGCAAAATAGAATCAAGAGAGTAGCAAGAGAAGCAAAAGAGAATGAAGAGAGTAGCAAGAGAAGCAAAAGAGAACCAACAGCGTACCGAGAGAATCAATAGTTCGACTCGGGGCCGTTTCAATTACCTTGACCTGGTCGCCATCGAGTTTGGCGACTATGGTCACTTTCAGGTGACTTTGAAGGGCCTGGCTATAAGAGACTGTTGGACCTCTCAGCCGCATCTTCTTCTGTTCCCTGCTTTCATTCGTAGTGCTGCTATCAGAATGGGTCCTCTTTAGAATCCTCAACCTCTTCCTAGCAGCTCCCGACAATTTAACTCATCATGGTTTTACCGTTTGGTTTAACCCCCCTGCTTCAGCATCGCACGTAGGTCCACCTAAGTTCCTACGTCCCGCTACGCCAGGGTTACTTCCAGACGATTCCCTACTTAATGATACCGAAGTATGCTCTAAGGCTCCTTCCGTAATTTCCATCTTCTCGGGAAAAGATGTTTTTTCCAGAAGGGTCGTTGCCGAGACCCCTGGGTCCTTTGTTTTCAATTTGGAAAAGAACTCATTTTGTTCCCACGAGTAGCTAGGGAAATATTTGGTCAATATGCACAGAGCCACGCTTGTCGGGATAAAGTAATTTTACTCTGAGATGTCGTCCGGTTTCTCAGAGACACCGTTTTAAGATACCATTCCCTGGTATCATTCATCCTTCGGCACGGTAGTTCACGCCTTGGATTGGGGGTTTTTACTTCGGGACCATCCCTGGACCATTGTCCGCGACTGCTTATTTAGCTTTGTAACCATATTCAGCAGAAACCCTTGGTACAGGGCCCCTCTATCCGCAACCTGAGGACGCGCCCGGTGGCCTGGTCAAAGGCCCCAGCCGGGAATATTCACTTGTTCTGTCATTCATCTTGACAGCAAATCAGTTGAATAGTATTTTAACATTAACAGTCATGCGTTTTTCAATTTTTGTTTTTCTTTGCTACTTTACATATTTACAGTTGTGAATATGCTACTGGTTAATCACAAATAAAATAGCAAAGAAAGACAAAAATTGAAAATGGCATGGCTGTTAATGTTAAAATACTTTTCAATTGACTTGCTTTCAAGACGTGTGACAGAATAAGTGAATATTCCTTTGCATAGTATTCTCGCTTTATATACCAAAAAATGTGCCTCTACTTTTTTGTGAAGACTGTAGAATGCGTTGAAACAAACAAAGTTATAAAACTTGTTTACTTCTTTTTTATGTACAGTGCCGAGTATAATCAAGTTGATGTCTGTTTTTTTCGAGTTGCACGAAATGCTGGAAAAATGCGTGAAGAGATAAGATTTTTTTATTTAAAGTAACTTAAAATAACTTTAAGTTTGAAAATTTTTAAAGATTTCAATAGGATGTTTACAATTTTCAAAAATGTATCGTGGCGATGATGGTATTTTCTAAACTAAGAAGGATAATCAACTTTTCCTTTATGATTCTAGTGGGAAGTTTCTCATTGTTTTAAAATCTGCGAAACAAACATTATAAAATTAGGATTAACAAAATAGCGCCCGTTATTCTGAAATTAAAAAATTAGGTATTTCCCGAGAAAAAAAATTCCATTCGGATCCCATCGAAATTCCGGCTAAAGTTCCGCTAAAGTATTGGGTATGAGACAAAACCCACTTTCCTGAAAAAATTTTAAAAGTCCAAATACATGAAAATATCCTAAAAAGTACTGCTGAAATAGGACTAAAGTACCGAAAAAGTTCAAAATATGTCATATTTTTAACTTTTTTAGTTCTTAAGTCTTATATCAATACTACTTTTTTGGGACATAAACCCCATTAACACTTGTGAAAATTTCAAAGAAAATAAAGTGAAACTTTTTCTCCTACTTTTGTTCCAAAATATATTTAGGATATGTGAAAATTAGAAAAAAAGATTAAGTGAGACTTTTCTAGTCGCAAAAAAACCTGGCGGTACACGGAACATATTTTGAAGATTTTTGGTATACATTAGTTCTTTTTCAGCAGTACTTTATTGGGACACCAATCCCATCAGTACTTGTAAACATTTCGAAAAAAATAAAATGGAAATTTGCTAGTACTTTTGTGTTAAGAATTATTTAGGACTTGCAAAAATAAGCAAATAAAATTTTGAGACTTTTCCGGTACTTTTGTACAAAAAAATTCCTGCTTAAAACAAAAGAAAATTACATGGGACTTTTCTGGTACTTTTGTCTTTAAAAAGTCCTGGCTATATGTTTTAAACTATTTTGGTACTTAAGTCCTATTTTGGCAATACTTTTTAGGGGCGTAAATCACGTCAGCACTTGTAATATGTAATAAAAAAATAACTTTTCTGATTATTTTGTCCCAAAAATTATTTAGGATTTGTAAAATTTAAAAAAATAATAAGTAGGAATTTTCCTGCACTTTTGTCCTGAAACAGTCCTGCTTGAAATAATTTTTTTTGATAATCGTTATATTTGTAGTAAAAAATCAATTTTTTCGGTTAAACATGCAACTGTATCTGATTTAAAATTAAAATATTATTGTTTAAAATATCAATTATCAGGTTTATTGTTAAAAATTTATTTCTTTGCACGGAAATTAAACTACTTTGTTGGGCATTTGTTTTTTGGTTTTAATTAATTCTTTAACTGAAAATTCAACTATTCCATTTTTTGTTGATAATTGATCTTTTTTTAGTTTAAATTCAATTATTTGGTTGAAAATTCACGTATTTTGATAAAAATTTGACTTTTTGTTAAAAAATTAATCCTCTTGGCTGAAAATAATGAACTATTGGGTTCAAATTCAAGTGTTTTGTTGAAAATTTGTCATTTTTAGTAAAAAAAAAACAATTTTTTTGGTTAAAAATGTAACTGTTTCTGATTTAAAATGAAAATATTTTGTGGTTGAAATATCAAATTTTAAATTTTTTGTACAAAAATTCATCTCTTTGAATGAAAATTGAATTACTTTGTTAAAAATTCGTTTTTTTTTTGTGTAAAATTAATTTTTGAACTAAACAGTTCACTTATTTGGTTGAAAATTCAACTGCGTGGTTAAAAATGAACTTTTTTGTGGAAAATTTATCTTTTCTGCAGAGAATTCATCTTTTTGACTTACAAGTTCAACGATTTGGTAGAAAACTCAACTATTTGGTGGAAAATTCAGCGGTTTTGTAGAAACTAAATTTTTTAAGGCTGAAAACTAATTTTTTTAAAATTAAGGTTTGACTATTCCATTAATGGTTAAAATTGATCTATTTTAGTTTGAAAATTTAACTATTTGGTTGACATTTTAAGAAAATTCAAATTTTCGATTCGACAATTCAACAAATTGGTAAAAACTCAACTGTTTGGTCAAAAGTTGAACTTTGGGGAAAATGTATGTTTTTAGTTGAAAATTCATCATTTTTGTTAAAAATTAATTTCTTTGGTTGATAATTTAACTGTTTTGTTGATAATTATTTTATTTTGCTAAAAATTACATTTTTAACTCAAAATTTAAAATTTTCATTTTTAGTTGAAAATTGATATTTTTAGTTAAAAATTAAAATAATAACTTCTTTGTTGAAAGTTTGCATTTCCGGGTTTCACATTTTTGGTTCGAAAATTCAACAATTTTTTCCAAATTTAACTATTTGGTAGAAAGTTGAACCACTTTGTTGAAAATTTATTATTATTATTATTATTATACCATTAAGCCATTTCCCTTTCGGGGTAGGCGTGACTTGCTCGGTTGGAGAATAGTAGTGTGTATATGGGTATATAGGTATAAGGTAGGTAGGAAAATAGGTATGAGGTGGATAGGTATATAAGTGTTAGGTATATATATTTTAGATTGATCTGGAATTCTCGTGTTATTTATTTAAATGACACGTTTACTCCGCAACACTGCTCCGACCCAGGTTGCTGATCAATCTCTCTAGCGATCACCCCAAGTGAAGAGCCTCACAAAATTGTTATGTATGGTTCTCCACTTGGGCCCATTAGTATCCAAGATCTTTGTTTCAGGCGTCATTCATTCTACTGTCACTCTGTTTACAAACTATTTGTCGCCACACTTTCCTGTCCTGGCATACTACTCTAGCTTCCTTCACGTCCATGCATTTTTTCATGCAAGCTCTTGTGTTCCTATGGCTTCTTATGTCTCTACGGATTAATGTCTCATTTACAGATTCTAACCATTCTTTTGGCGGTCTACCTCTGGGCATTATGCCATTTACTTTACCTTTATACACTTGTTTGGTCAGTCGTTCATCTTTCATTCTTTCAAGATGTCCGAACCATCTTAACTGATTTCTTTCCCATGTGTCAATTATTGTCTCTTTTGCACCACATTCTTTGAGGATTGTCTCGTTTCGGACTTTGTCCATTAGTGTTTTCCCGCATATTATGCGCAGAGGTTTCATGCCGATCGCGTTAATTTTACTCCTGTCCTTTTCTTGACAGGTCCATGTCTCGCTACCGTATAGTACAGTCGGTACGAATATAGAATTGTGTATGGCCATTTTAGCTTTTTTTTATATGTTTTTATTTGTTAGGATGGACCCTGCTCTACCGATAACCTGTTTACCCTTATTTATGCGCCTATCTAACTCCCCATCTATTTTTCCGTCGCTAGTGAATAGACTACCTAGATATACGTACTTGTCAACTTGTTCTAATCTCTCATCATTTAGGACAATGTTGCACATTGTTTTCTCACTCTTTCCCTCAAACACCATGATTTTTGTTTTATTTACGTTAATTTTGAGTCCCATGTCCTTCATGCTTGTATGAAGTTTATTCAACATTCTTTGCAAGTCCTCGACTGATTCTGCCATAACAATCTTGTCATCTGCGAAAGCTAACCCACGTACCTTAACTGTTTGGAGATCTACACCTTCTTCGTCGAAGAGTGCAGTTCTTAGACACTTATCCATGAATATGATAAATAGCCACGAGGACATAACGCATCCTTGTTTCACGCCTTGCGTAATATCGAACCAGTCACTCAGTTTCCCGTTTACCCTTACGCTCGCTTTACTGCCTGTATATATTGTTTTTATTGCTTGCAGGAGCCCTCCATTTACTCCGTATTCTTTAAGAACTTCCCAAAGTTTACTTCTATTTACCGTGTCAAATGCTTTTTCTAGGTCAATAAATGCACAGAAAACTTTCTTTCCTACTCTCAAGCTTTTTTCTGTGATCTGTCTTAGGCTAAATATCTGATCTGTACATGATCTTCCTGGCATAAATCCACTTTGGACTTCCCATATTTTTTCTTCTGTGATTTCCATTACCCTACGAATAAGTATTTTTGAGTATATTTTACTTACGGTACTTAGTAGGCTGATACCTCTGTAATTACTGCAGTTGTTTTTATCTCCCTTTCTTTTGTATATTGGTACGATAATCGCTTTTTTCCAATCGTCTGGGACTTTCCCCGTCTCGATACATAAATTTATTAATTCGCACAACCTGTGAGGTATGTACTCGCCACCGTATTTGAGCATTTCAGCACTAATACTGTCTATGCCAGCAGCCTTACCGTTTTTTAAGTTCTTAATTATGTCTCGGACCTCAGTGACACAGACTTTTTCAATTGGGTTTTCTAATGCATTATGTTCTATGTCGCAGTTTTGTTGTCCTATATCTTCACCTCCTAATAGTTCTTTAAAAGAGTCTTTTAAAGCGTCTACTATCCCGTCTATATCATATAGCATTTCACCTTTGCTGTTTCTCATGCTAACAAACTCTGTACTTTTACTTTCCTTCAACTGTTTATATAGTAGTTTCATTATTCCTCCAAAGCCGTTTCGTATTTTGTTCTCTTCTTCTGTTCTGATTTTTTCTTTACTCTCCTTGACTAGTCGTTTCATTTTCCTCTTTTTGTCTTTGTAATCATTTTTGAGTCTATTTCTCTCCTCATCGCTAAGACCTGTCATGTTTAATGTTTTCTTGTGCGCTTTTTTCTTTTCTCGCTGGGCTGCTTGAATTTCATCATTCCACCATGCATCACCAGACTTTCTTCCTACCACTGCCGTACCACACACTTCAATTGCAGTTTTAACAATGCTATCCCGTAATAAAGCCCACGCGCCCTCCATATCTTTAATGCTCGTAAGCGCTTCCCAAGTTGCCCTATCTATGCGTTCGCTTAACTTATTTTGAAACTCTATTCGCACTTCCGGTTTCTGTAAATTTTCAATCTTTATTCGAGTTTGTTTCGTTTTTTCTGTTCTCTTTCTTTTCCATCCCCGGCCTAAGTTTATTTTAGAGATTAAAAGATAATGATCAGTATTGCATTCGGATCCCCTCATGGAAAATTGCTTTTTTTAATTGAAGATTCCTAATGTTAGCTACAAATTAATTTTGTTTTTTCTTAAATATAACCATTTCGTTGATATTGGTTTTTTGTTAGATAAACATTATTTTTTAACTGAAAATGCAACTATTCCATTTTTAATAGAAAATTTATCTTTTATAGTTAAAAATTCAATTATTTGGTTGAAAATTCCCGTATTTTGTTAAGAATTTGACTTTTTTGGTAGAACATTAATCTTCCTGGTTAAAAATTTAACTATTTGGTTGAAAATTAAACTGTTTAGTTGGAAATGAATTGTTTTTGTTTAATATTTAAATGTTTTGCAGAAAATTCGTCTTTTTGGTTTGCAAATTCAACCAATTGGTAGAAAAATCCACTATTTGGTAAGAAAATTCAATTGTTTTGTAGAAAATACGTTTTTTAGAATTGAGAATTCATATTTTTGATGAAGATTTACTATTTCATTTTGGATTAAAAATTGACCTGTTTTAGTTTTAAAATTTCGACTATTCGGTAAAAAATTGACGAAATTCGTTGAAAATGCAACTATTTGGATAAAAATGTATGTTGGAAAATTTATCTTTTTGGTTGATAATTTTAACTATTTGGTAGAAAATTCAACTGTTTCATAGAAAATACATTTTTTTAATTGAAAATTTTATTTCTTGAAATGAAACTTTAACTATTCTATTTTGGGTTAAAAATTTATCTTTTTTAGTGTAAGAATTCAACTATTCGGTTAAAATTTTATGTATTTTGTTGAAAATTCGCCCTTTTTGTTAGAAAATTTATCTTCTTGGTTGAAAATTCAACACTTTGGTTAAAAATGGATGTATTTTGTTAGGAATTCATCTTTTTAATAGAAAAATTATCTGCTTAGTTGAAATTTCATCTTTTTGGGTTAAAAATGCACCTGCTTTCGGTTTCGGTTGAGGATTCAACTATTTTGTTGAAAATTCGTCTTTTCTGTTCAAATCAACTGTTCTTGTCTCTTGATTTAAAATAAAAAACTTCTTTTGATTAAAATATCAACTATCAACTAATATAATTTGTAAAAATTACCTAATAAAGGGAGCGGGATAAAAAAATATGAACCCTCACAAAAGGGGGTACATTAGGGCGTATCGAAAAAAAAAGTTGTTTGCGCGAAGTTCTAATAGCAATGAAAACATTCTTTTGGGAGTCAAAAACACCCCCCTAAAGTTTCATAAAAAAAATCCTTTTGTCTCCGCATCGTAGATATAGCTAAAAATCACAAAAAACGAAGCACTTCTTCAAATTTGAACAGCAAAAAATTTTTTTTTGAGATTTAAATTACCAATAAAAATAGTTCAAAGCAAGTCGATTTATACCCGTATAGCGATAATTGCATTAAAATATTTTTTACCCTCCCTAATTGACTTTGAAGTTTCAAAAAATCGAAAAAAGTCGACTTTTTCGCTATTTTCTTAGATTCATGGTAAATTTCTCGACTATTTGACCATATAATGTGTGATATACGTTAATGAGAATGTATTTTCAATATGGTGTAACAATAATATATAAGAATTGTTGACATTAAAATAATTTGTATTGACTTTAAATTACAAAAAAATATTTAAAAGTGATTATATTGCTCTTTATTTGACAATAAAATTAATATTCGGTATATAAATTATCAGAAAAAATAGTTCGAAGGAAGTGAATTTGTACCTACACAGCAAAAAATGATTCAAATATTTTTTACCCTACCTAAGTGACCTTGAAATTTCAAAATATCGAAAAAAATCGACTTTTTCGCTATTTTCTTAGAGTTACGGCAATTTTTTCGACTATTTGACTACGAACTGTCTGATATACGTTAAGAAGAATGTATTTTCAATATGTTACACCAATAATATATGCAGAATGTCGATATTAAAATCATTTTTATTGATTTTGGATTACAAAAAAATTTCTAAAAGTGATATATTGCTCTTTATTTCACAACAAAATTAATTTTCGGTGTCTAAATAAGGTAAAAATGTTTTCAAATATATATATATATATATATTATTGTTTTAACATACTGCAAATACATTCTGATTAACGTATATCACACATTATATGGTCAAATAGTCGAGAAATTTACCATGGATTTAAGAAAATAGCGAAAAAGTCGACTTTTTTCGATTTTTTTAAACATCAAAGTCAATTAGGGAGGGTAATAAATATTTTAATGGAATTATCGCTATACAGGTATAAATCGACTTGCTTTGAACTATTTTTATTGATAAATTAAATCTCAAGAAAAAATTTTTTGCTGCTCAAATTTGAACAAGTGCTTCGTTTTTTGTGATTTTTAGCTATGTCCACGATGCGGAGACAGAAGGAATTTTTTTTTATGACTCCCAAAAGAAAGTTTTCATTGCTATTAGAACTTCGCGCAAACAACTTTTTTTTTTCGATACGCCCTAGGGTACATGGTTCAAAATTTCAGAAAAAATTTTTACGTAATTCATGCATGGGACCCTTTGTAAGAGGCACATAAGCTCGAACAATAGATGAAAAAAAATGTAAAGGTTAAATTGAAAAAATACGGTTTTAGTGACCTTCTCAATAAATTTTATACAGTCTGAAGTTGTAAGATCTCCTTGATATATAACTGATAGGGAGCAATGGCTCTGAATAAGGCAATGGATCTGAGTCAACAAAGACTTCAATTACATTTCGATTTATGACCACGAAGTCCTGCTTTTAAATTCTAAGCCAACCTCAACGTTTTCTGGTTTCTGCAAAAGGTTCGAGTTCGAGATCATTTACGTCTCTATACTGAACAGTGAACAACAATCCGGATATTTCTAGAGCGCCAAGAATAATACGTCGGTTAATTGCCTGTAGAAAGGCTAAACGAGCAATTTGATGACCTCGTCTTAGAAACTTGGACTAAGGAAGTTTAAAAACAAAAGAACAATTAATAAATTTTTATTTTACGGTGGTCTAAGAAAAAGTTTGTTTTTTTAAACCCTGCTGGAAGTAAAAGGTAGAGATCCTATCTTTTTGAATAGTTTTGAATCTTTATTATAGAAAGCAGGCCTCACAGATCGGTCCCTATCAGTGTTGGGTAAGTTACTTTTTTTTTAATAATTAGTTACAGTTACGTTACTTGTCACTGTAACTAGTTACGGTTGGTAGATAAAGTAATTTCAAGTTACCAAAAAATTACTTTTTTTCACTTCCTTAATTTTATAGTTTAAAAATCAAAATAACTGAGATGATAACAATTTATAAAATCTTAATTAAAAAAGAAATAGGCATTAGTTAAAGTAACATTTTTCAGTCACATTTTTTTAACAAACATTTGTATTTTTACCCAAAAAATATGAATTTTTTTTTACCGGAAAGAATGAATGTTCAAGCCAAAAGAACGAATGTTTAACAAAAAATTTAATTTTTGACCAAATTTGGACTTTCTACCAAAATACTTGAATTTTTAACAAAATACATGACTTTTTAACGGAAATATGCCGAAAATATTAATTTTCAACAAAAAGGTTAGTTTTCAACCAAATAGTTGAATTTTCTGCCATTTTCAAACCAAAAAACACTAATTTCTAACAAAACAGTTAAATTTCCAACAAAAAAGTTAATTTTCGACCAAATTTGGACTTTCTACCCAAATACTTAAATATTTAACAAAATACATGAATTTTTAACCAAGTGCTTGAATTTTCATAACGAAAATATTAACTTTCAACAAAAAAGTTAATTTTCTACCAAATAGTTGAATTTCCTACCATTTTCAAACCAAAAAAGACGAATTTTCTACAAAAGAGTTAAATTTCCAACAAAAAAGTTAATTTTTGACAAAATTTGGACTTTCTACCAAAATACTTAAATTTTTAACCAAATGGTTGAATTTTCATACCAAAAATATTAATTTTCACCCAAATAGTAGAATTTTCGACCCCTTTCAGACCAAAAAGACTAATTTCCAACAAAAAAGTTAATTTTCGACCAAATTTGGACTTTCTACCAGAATACTTAAATTTTTAACAAAATATATGAATTTTTAACCAAGTGGTTGAATTTTCATACCAAAAATATTAACTTTCACCAAAAAAGTTAATTTTCAACCAAATAGTTGAATTTCCTACCATTTCCAAACCAAAAAGATGAATTTTCTACAAAAGAGTTAAATTTTCAATCAAAAAGTTAATTTTTGACCAAATTTGGACTTTCTACCCAAATACTTAAATATTTAACAAAATGTATGAATTTTTAACCAAATGGTTGAATTTTCATACCAAAAATATTAGTTTTCAACCAAATAG
>CAKNYM010050342.1:206755-217061 GCA_932195095.1 Andricus curvator
CTTGTAAGTCGGACTTATCCACTTTTAAGTCTGAGTAATCCACTTGTATTCAGGAGCAATCCACTTGTAATCCAGTTCTAATATAGAGTAATGCAGGTCTAATTGGTATTTATACACTTGTAATCTTTAGTAATCCACTTGTATTCCGCATTAATGCAAATAATTTGAAGTAATCCTCTTGTAATCTCTTGTAATATGGAGTAATCCACATGTAATCCAGTTCTAATATAGAGTAATCCTGTTCTTATCGGTAGTAATCCACTTTAAATCTTTAGTAATCCACTTGTATTCCGCAGTAATTTTAGTTATTCGGTGTAATCCAGTTGTAATTCTTAGTAATCCATTTTTATTCCAGAGTAATTAAAGTAATTCGGAGTAATTGACTTGTAAGTCGGACTTATCCACTTTTAAGTCTGAGTAATCCACTTTTAATCTTTAGTAATCCACTTGTATTCCGCAGTAATTTTAGTTATTCGGTGTAATCTACGTGTAATTCGGAGTAATCCACTTGTAATTCAGAGTATTCCGCTTGTGATTCGATGTAATCCAGTTGTAATTCTTAGTAATCGACTTTTATTCCAGAATAATTAAAGTAATTCGGAGTAATCGACTTATAATATGCAGTAATTCATGTCTAATTGGTAATAATCGAATTGCAATCTGGAGTAATCCACTAGTATTCCACATTATCTCAAGTAATTCGGATTAATCCTCTTTTGGCCCACTTGCAATTCAGTTCTAATATAGAATAATTTAGTTCTGATCCGGGGGAATCCTTTTGTAATGTGGAGTAATCCACTCGTGATTCAGATAGTTCCGGGTAGTTAAGGTAATCAAAGTAGTTAACTTGTAATCTAGAGTAATCCAGATAATAGGAGTAATTCTCATAGGTAATCCAAATATCATTCAACTGTTTTGTTGAAAATTCTTATTTGTCGGTCGAAAATTAATCTTCTTCGTTGAAAAAATGAAAATTCATGATTTTGGTTGACAATTCAACTATTTGGTGAAAAATTAATCTAATTCGTAGGAAATTCAACTATTTTGGTAGAAAATTTAACTGTATATTAAAAATTCGTTTTTTTTTTTTGGTTGAAAATTAATTTTTTTTTACTGAAAATGTAAATATTCTTTTTTTTTGTTGCAAATTAATCTTCTTTAGTGATAAATTAAACTACTTGGTTGAAAGTTAAATGATTTTTTTAAAAATTCACTTTTTTGGTCAAAAATCCTTGATTTTAGTTGAAGATGGTGTGGTTGAAAATTTAACAATTTTTTTTTTAATTCAACTATTTTTGTAAAAAAGTTAACTATTTTGTTGAAAATTAGTTTTTTTGTTTATATTGATGAACATTCGTTTTTTTACATTGAAAATTTGAGTATTCCATTTTCGATTGTAAATTCATCTTTTTTAGTTGCAAATTCATCTATTTGGTTTAGATATTTGTCTTTTTTGGTTAAACTACTTTGTTAAAAATTCATCTTTTGGTTGAAGATGCAGCATTTTCGTTGAAAATTCATTTTTTTGCTTGAACAATTTCGCTGAAAATACTTTCTTTTTTTTTTAATTAATTTTTTGATTCAAAATGTAGCTATTCCATTTTTGCCTGAAAATTTATTTTTTTGAGTTCATAATTCAAGTATTTGGATCAAAATTCTGGTACCTTGTTGAAAATTCGTTTTTTTTCGGAAAAAAAAATAATCTTCTTGGTTAAAAATTCACGTTTTTGGTTGAAAATTCAAATATTTGGTAAAAAAGCGTAAGTCTAGTTTAAGCAGGGTAATCCACAATAATTTTATGTAATCCAGAGTAATCCTGTGCAATTCGGAGTAATATCAGGTAATCTAGAGTAATTCTGTGTATAGAGGTAATCCAGGCTAATCAGAGATAACCCGGCATTTTTAGTTGTTTCCCCTCGCATGTAATTTAATAATTAAAAAATAAAATTTTCTATCTTATAATGATTTTTTGTTGTTGTCAGAGGTTAAAAAATAACAAAATTTAAGAAATTTTGTTTTGTGTGAAGTTTTGTTTCTAGGTATCTAATGATTTTTTTATCAGAGGTTAAAAAATAAGAAAAACGAAGAAATTTTGTTTTTGGTTTGTTAGTTCATTAATCCATTTTTTTGTGGGATGCTTGAAATTGAAGGTATTGGCATGTAGATGTGCATTGACAAATAAAATTTCTATATTTGTTTTTTTTTTTGTTATCAGAAGTTAAAAAATAAGAACAAAGTTTTTTAGTTTATTAGTTTATTAGTTTATTAGTTCAATTTTTTGGGGATGGTTGAAATTGAAGGTATTGGCATGTATATTTAGATTAAAAAATAAAATTTTCTAGGTATCTTATGATAACGTTCTTTTGTTATCAGAGTTTAAAAAATAAGAAAAATGAAGACATTTTGTTTTTTAGTTTTTTAGTTTATTAGTTTATTAGTCCAATTTTTTACGGGATGGTTGAAATTGAAGGTATTGACATGTAGATGTGCATTAAAAAATATAATTTTCTATCTTACAATGATTTTTTTTGTTATCAGATGTTAAAAAATAAGAAAAAAGAAGAATTTTTGTTTTTTAGTTTATTAGTTAATTTTTCCAATTTTTTGGAGGTTGGTTGAAATTGAAGGTATTGGCAAGTAGATGTGCATTAAAGAATAAAGTTTGCTATTTTATTATATTGCTTTTGGTTATCATTTGGTAAAAAATTAGAAGAATTAGAAAATGTCTTATTTTTAGATCACTGTGCTGGAATCTTTCTTTTTAGATCGATTGTCTTCGACGATGGCTGAAAGTGAAGATTTTGGCATGTTCACTTTTTCTTAATGACTCTAATTGACAATATGCGAATAATAATGATAAACTAAAAAATCCTATGATTAAAAATACCAATTTCCGACGAAAACACTAACTCAATCCGAAATTGATCAAGCTTGTAAATTTTATAATTTTAAATATCAATATCAGGTGAAACACACCAATATAACCTTCAATTGTTAAAAAATTATAAACCTTTAAAATCAAATGATTTTTGATTATGAATGTCAAATTCCAGAAAAAAAAACGCTTACGAAACCGAAAAACGTGAATAGTTGAAAAATGTTTAATCTTTGAAGTCTAATAATTTTTTATTAAAAATACATCTTAAACCAAATAGTTGAACTTTCAAGCAAAAATGATCAATTTCCAACAAAATAAATACATTTTTAACCAAATAGTTGAGTTTTCGACCAAATGGTCCACTTTCCAAACAAAAAAGATTAAACTTCAACCAAAAACAGTTGCATTTTCAATTAAATAAGTTTATTTCCTAACGAAAAGTATGATAGTTGATATTTTAACAAAGAAATTATTTCAATTTTGAATCCAAAACCGACGAGTTTAACCAAAAAGATGAATTCCCTACAAAAATTGTAATAATTGATATTCCAACCAAAAGAAAATTTAATTTGAAATCAAAACCATTTGAGTTGAACAAAAAAAAACGAATTTTTAACAGAACAGTTGAATCCTCAACCAAAACATTTATTTTTAAACAAACAGTTGCATTTTTAACCAAAGAAGATAAAATTTCTACCAAAGGAGATGAATTTTCAAACCAAAAAGACGAATTTTCAACAGAAGAGTGGAATTTCAACCAGGAAAGATTTTTCAGTCAAGACAGAAAAAACTTTCAACCAAATTCTTGAATTTTCAAGGCAATAGGCGAGTTTTCTTGAAAACAGGTAATTTTCAATAAAAAAATATAAATTTTACACAAAAATGTTAGTTTTTAACCAAATAGTTGAATTTTTTATAAAAATTATTCCATTTTTTGCCCAAAAAGACGAGTTTTCAACAAAATACATAAATTTTCAACCAAATTGTTGAATTTTGAACTAGAAACGATCAATTTTTAACTAATAATGGAATAGTTTGATTTTCAATGAAAAATTAATTTTTAACGAAATAGTTATATTTTCAACCAATGAGATGGATCTGCAACTAATAAAATGAATTTTTAATGTTGTAGTGCAACTTTCAACAAAGCAGTTACCTTTTTAATTAAGAAGAATAATTTTGTACCAAAAAATACGAATTTATATTTTCAGTTTAAAAAAATTAAGTTCCAGCCAAAAAATAACAAATTTTGAAACAAAATAGTTCAGTTCAGTTCTTTTATTTATTTTTGATGATAATTACATCTCATCCCCTAATTTCTATTTTCAAACAATTATATTATATATAAAAAATATCAATATCTCGAACGTCTATCGAAAAATGAAAAATTATAAAAATTCTTTTATGGAAAGATTTTGAGAATGCTGCTCATAATTTTGAATTTCTTGCACTAATTTTTTATTGCAGTCGTTTAGATCAACACAGACATAAAACAAAAAAGTGTTTACTAGCGAACAGGTGAATCGTAATTCCTGTTTTCCTTGAACTTGAAACGGAAACTTAAGAAGCGTGTTTTTATCGTTGTAAAAAAAATAAATATGATAAATAATAATTTCACGGTCGTGAGACGTGGCCATAGGTGTGATTTACCGCGGTTTTACCGGGACAGAGGCTGTTTACTGAGGAGCAGTGCATAAATTACGTAAAGTGTTTTGGTTAGGTGGGGGGAGGGTCAACGCTTTTCTATGCCATATTACATGTGGGGGGGGGGGTAGGTACGTGGTTTTTGATTGAAACTTTTTTTTCTTGACAAACAAATTTTTTTTTGGTTAAAAATTCAACCATTTTGTTGAAGATTTATACTTTTGGCTAGCAACTTCCTTTTCTTTTTGTAGAAATCTCATCCTTTTTGGTTAAAAATGCGCATAATTAAAAATTAACGTGTTTCGGTTGAAAATTAACTTTTTTGTTGAAAATGTATCTGTTTTAAAGAAAATTCGTATTTTCTTTTCGAAAATTCAACAATTTTCGGTATAAAATACAACTATTTGGTCGAAAGTTATACTTTGCTGAACATTAATTTTTTTAGTTTAAGATTCATCATTTTAGTTCAAAATTCATTTCTTGGATTGAAAATGTAACTATTTTGTGGACAATTCTTTCCTTCTTTTTGGTTAAAAATTACTTTTTTTAACTGAAAATTTAACTATTACATTTTTGTTGAAAATTTATCTTTTTAGTTGAAAATTCAACTACTTGGTTGAAAATTCTTTGAAAAATTCAAATATTTAGTTGAAAACTCATGTATTTTGATTAAAAATTATTCTTTTTCGTTAGAAAATTATTCCTCTTCGTTGAAAATTAATATTTTTGTTTAGAAATTCATTTCTGTGGTTGAAAATTAATTTTTTTAAATTAAAAGTTAACTTTTAACTGAAAATTTAGCAATTCAATTTTTTGACAAAAATCGATCTTTTTTATAGAAAATTGATCTTTTAAATATAAAAATGTAATTATCTAATTAAAAATAAACATGTTTTGGTTGATAATTAACTTTTTTGTTGAAAATTCACATTTAGGGGTTGAAAAATCATCTGGTTTGAAGTAAATTCTCATTTTCTTCTCGAAAATTCAACATTTTGGTAGAAAATTAAACTATTTAGTCGAAAAATGAACTGCTTTGTTAAAAATTAATTTTTTAGTGGAAAATTCATTATTCCAGTTGATTTTAATGATTTGAAGGAATTTTAAGGGATTTTTAGGGATTTCAAAGGATTTTAAATATGTTAGGGTATTTTAAAAGATTTGAAATATTTTAGGGTATTTCCAAAGATTCGAAAAATTTTATGAGATTTAACAAAGCAGGAATTGCAAAGGATTTTAATTATTTTGAGGAATTGAAATAAATTGTAGGCGGTTTTAAACAATTTCCTAGATTTATTTCGGAAAATTTTTCAGGATTTTATAGGCCTCGAAAGGTTTTTCGATATTTTAGAAGATTCCGAGGGATTTTAAAAGAAGTTTAACGCATTTAATCAAATTCCTCGGGATTTCAATGATTTTCAGGAATTTGAAATATATTAGGGTATTTTGAAAGATTCCTAGAAATTTTCAAGCCCTCAAAAAATGTCAAGGTATTCTAAAAGATTTTAAAGGATTTGAAATAATTTAGAGTATTTCCAAGGATTCCAAGGAATTTTCAAAACATTAAAAAAATTTGAAGGAATTTCCAAGGATTTTAATGATTTTAAGGAATTGAGAAAAATTGTATCCGGTTTCAAAGAACTTCATAGAATTTCGGAAGATTATGCATGATTTTATGGGACCTAAAGGTTTATTTAGGATATTTTAAAAGATTCCGAGGAATTTTAAAAGAATTTTAACTGATTTAATCAAATTCCTGAGGATTTTTTCTTTGTGGAGGGCTGAGTGGAGGATGATCAATGGAGGGATTTGATTGGATGCATAATTACCGAGTAATTAGCAATTAAAGATTAACCAATCAAAAAAATGCGTTAGATAGCCGACAGTCCATGCGCCATCGCTAAGAGTGTGTGAGAATACAAGTTCAGAACGTATAGTTTCTCCTCCGTTTATTTTTGTAGGGGGCTTTGACTCTTTGGTGCGGCTTCACACTTAAACGAGATTTGAAAATTGAAGAGTGACTTTTTTGTGGCAACCAGATTGGAGGGCATTGCTCAACGAGTTAATTCACGGAATTCGTGGAATTGACGGAATTCACGGCATTCATGGAATTCCACGGAATTCATGGAATTCCACGGAATTCAGGGAATTGACGGAATTTATGGCATTCACGGAATTGACGGAATTCATGGAATTCACGAACTTCAAAGAATTCGTGGAATTCAGACTATCGGTACCAGTAAAAAACATTTTCGGTACCGGTAAAAAAAAAATATCGGTACCGAAAATTTTTTTTACCGGTTTTTGAACCGTACATGAAATTCAAGAAATTCAATGAGCTCACGGAATTCAAGGAATTCATGGAATTCACGGAGTTAACGGAGTTCATGAAATTCACGGAATTCAAGCCAACAGCCATACCACGCTGAAAAAACCAGTTCTCGTCAGATCACTGAAGTTAAGCAGCGTTGGGCACGGTTAGTACTTGGATGGGTGACCATTCGAGAAAACTGAGTGCTGTTGGCACATCGTGGGTGTGGTGAGCCCACACTTGTAGTTATTTACTACAAGTTATCCACCTAGAAGCACTACCCGAATCGGGTAGTGTCACGCCTACCCCGAAAGGGAAATGGCTTAATGGTATACAAAAAAATTGTATGTGGTTTTAAAGAATTTCATGGAATTTTCGAATATTTTGCAGGATTTTATAGGAACTATAAGATTTTGTATATTGTAAAAGACTAATTACCCTTTCTTTAGAAAAAAATCTACTAAGTGCAACTACTTTGTTAAAATTTAACGATTTTGTTAACATTTTTTGAATTATTTTTGTAACTGAATATTTAACTATTCCATGTTTAGTTGAAAATTTATCTTCTGCAGTTGAAAATTCAAGTACTTGGTTGAAAATTCATGTATTCTATTAAAAATTAATCTTTTTTGTTAGAAAATTAATCTTTTTGATTCAAAATTATTTTTTTTTTATTAAAAATTAAACTTTTGACTGAAAATTTAACTATATCATGTTTGCTTGAGCATTAATCTTCTTCAGTGGATACTTCAACGATTAGGTTTAAAATTCCATTACAAATTAAAATATTTGGTTGAAAATCCATGTATTTTGTTAAAAATTATTCTTTTTTGAAAAAAAAAATATTTTTTTTTATTGAAAATTAATTTTGCTTAGGTTGAAAATGATTGTTTATATTGAAAATTAATTTTTTTATCTAAATTTTTTGTCGAAATTTTTTTTTGATAGACATTTAATCTTTCTAATAGAAAATTGATCTTTTTTATCCGAAAATTCATCTATTTTATTGAAAAATTGTCATTTTTTGGTAGAAAATTAACCTTTTTAGTTGAAAATTCCATTAAAAAAATAAAATATTTGGTTGAAAATTCATGCATTTTGTTAAAAATTATTCTTTCTTGGTAGAAAATTAGTTTTTTCATTGATAATTATTTTTTCGTTGGTTGAAAATTAGTGTTTTTATTGAAAATTAATTTTTTAACTAAAAATTTAACTAAATTTTTTGTCGAAATTTTTTTTTGATAGACATTTAATATTTTTGATAGAAAATTGATGTTTTTTTGCGAAAATTCATCTATTTTGTTGAAAAATGGTATTTTTTTTGGTAGAAAATTAACCTTTTAGTTTAAAAATTCCATTAAAAATTAAAATATTTGGTTGAAAATTCATGTTTTAAAATATTCTTTTTTGGTAGAAAATTAGTTTTTTTATTGAAAATTAATTTTGCTTTGGTTGAAAAATAGTGTTTTTTATTAAAAATTAGTGTTTTTATTGAAAATTAATTTTTTGAACTAAATTTGTTGTCGACTTTTTTTTTGATACACACTTAATCTTTTTGATAGAAAATTGATCTTTTTGATTCGAAAATTCATCTATTTTGTTGAAAAATGGTCTTTTTTGGTTGAAAATTCCATTAAAAATTAAAATATTTGGTTTAAAATTCATGTATTTTGTTAAAAATTATTCTTTTTTGGTAGAAAATTAGTTTTTTAATGAAAATGAATTTTTTTAATTAAAAATTTAACTATTCCATTTTTCGTTGACATTTTTCGTTTGATAGACATTTAATCTTCTTGGTTGAAAATTCATCTGTTTGGTTAAAAATTTAACTATTTCGTTGAATTTATTTAATTTGGTTAAAAAACTTATTTCTCTAAATTAAAATTAAACTATTCTATTTTTTGTTGCAAATTTATCTTTTTTAGTTAAAAATTCATCTATTTTGTAGAAAATTTGTCTTTTTTTGGTAGCAATATAACCTTTTTGGTTGAAAATTCAATTATTTCATTGAAAATTCTACTAAAAATTAAAATTATTGGTTTAAAATTTACGTCATTTGTTGTAAATTATTCTTTTTTGGTAGAAGATTAATTTTAATGGTTGAGATTTCATTTCTTTGAATGAAAATTAGTTTTTTTTATTCGTATTTATTTTTTAAACTAAAAATTTAACTATTCAATTTTTCGTCGAAATTTTTTTATATGAACATTTAATCTTTTTTGTTGAAAATTTAACTATTTCTTCGAAAATGTATTTTATTTTTTTTTTAATTATTTCTCTAACTTAAAATTAAACTGTTCTATTTTTTGTTGAAAATTGATCTTTTTTAGTTGAAAATTCATCTCTTTTGTTGAAATTTTGTCTTTTTTTTTGAAGCAATATAACCTTTTTGGTTAAAAATGGAACTATTTGGTTACAAATTTATTTTTTTTGATTGAAAATGCATCATTTTAGTTGAAAAAAAATTTTTTTTTGTTGACAATGAATTTTTTATTAAAAATGTAGCTATTTCATTTTTGGTAGAAAATGCATATTTTTGGGTTGTAAATTCAACTTATTTTCAAAAATTCGTCTTTATGACTTAGAAATTCAATCTTTTGTATGAGATTTTTTTTCTTTATTGATTGAAAAATCTTTCTTGGTTGAAAATTTAACTCTTCTGTTGAAAATTCGTATGTTTTGGTTTAATTTCACAATTTTTTATTAAAAATAAAAAACAATTGTGGAAATATCAACTATTACACTTTTTATTGAAAATTCATTCTTTTAATCAAAGATTCACCAGTTTCATTGAAAATGTAACTATTTTCTTGGAGATTCTCTTTTTCTTGTTTGAAAATTAATTATTTTAACTGAAAATGTAATAATGAATTTTTAAATAAATAAATCTTAATCAACTGAAACTCGATTCTTCATTATGTGTGTGAATTTGGCAACATTCCTTCGAGTTTTTCAAATTACCCAATCGACATTAAGGAAAAGCGACAACAATCCTTTAGAGATTTTCGTAACACCCCTATTTTTTAGAGAAAGATTCCGAGGGATTTTAAAAGAATTGTAAAGCATTTAATCAAATTCCACAGGATTTTAATGATTTTAAGGAATTTAAACGGACTTTAAAAGGATTTTAAAGTATTTAAAAAGATTCCTAGAAATTTTCAAGTCGTCAAAAAAATGTCAAGGTATTTTAAAAGATTTTGAAGGATTCAAAATAATTTAGGGTATTTCCAAGGACTCGAAGGAATTTTCAAGACATTCAAAAAATTTGAAGAAATTTCCAAGGATTTTAATGATTTTAAATTTCGGAAGATTTTGCCGGATTTTATAGGACGTAAAAGTTTTAGGATATTTTGAAAGATTCCGAGGGATTTTAAAAGAATTTGGAAGCATATTATCCAGTTCCCGAGGATTTAAATGATTTCAAGGAATTTTAAAGATTTTAGGGTATTTTGAAAGATTCCTAGAAATTTTCA
>CAKNYM010050342.1:217071-229502 GCA_932195095.1 Andricus curvator
AAAAATTGTATCCTGTTTCAAAGAATTTCTTAAAATTTCGGAAGATTATTCAGGATTTTATAGGATTCATAAAGTTTTAGGATATTTTAAAAGATTCTCAGGGATTTTTAAAGAATTTCAACGGATTTAATCGAATTTGCGAGGATTTCAATGATTTCAAGGAATTTTAAAAGCTCTCAAGGTATTTCAATCAATTGTCCAGGATTTTAGGAAATTTCATCAGATTTCATGGAATTTCGCAGGGTTTTCAAGGTATCTTATTGGATTTTAACGGATTATAAAGTTTGAGGTGCTTTTATAATATTTCAATAGTTATCAAAAGCAATTTCGTAAGATTTGAGGAATTTCAATAGGATCTCCAATATTTAAACGATTTTTAATTTTTTTTTTATTTTAAGGACTACATTTTTTATTGATATTACAAGAGTCATAAATCTTTAAAGACGATAGTATCCGCGCAAAAACCTATCAATTTCTTGTCATTTTAAATTAATTTTATCTGGTTAAAAAACTAACATAAATCACAAAATAATAAAAAATTAGTAACTTTAAAAGAAATAATTGCGAATTTTAACTTTTGAAGCTAAACAACTTTAGTTTCAAGGCCACAAAAATTAACCTATTTCAGATAGGTTAGATAGATTTTATTATTAAAAAATCAGATTTCTATACAAAAAAAACATTCACTGTCATTTTCATCGGTCAAACTTTTTTTAAACTTCGTTTAAAATTGAACTATTCTTAAATTACGATCGTAAAATTAAGTCATTTAAAATGAATCATTTTCAAGTTTTGCATTACGCTTTTTAAAATTCATCATTTTAATCTAACAAGGGAACTTTGAATTATTCGCCACAGATCATATAGAGTTTGGCAAAAAACAATTCCCATCGGCCGGTAGCTCAGGTAGTAGCGCTTTTGCTTTACGGCCGGAGGTTGCGTGTTCGACTCTCGCTGCCTACACTTTTTTTTAATTACCTATTTTTCATGTTTAATTTAATAAAATGTTTATAAATATAATTTCCTTCAATAATCTTAAAAAATTCTGCAAATAATAATTTTTTGTATTGCCTAAACCGGCAATCGCTGGTTTCGCCACCTTGTAAGAGCCGCGCCTGACTAAAGGATATTGTGAGTGCATGTGCACTCTCGGGATTTAAGAATTAGGCTAATACTTTCCCGTGTTACGATTATTTGTTCGGCGAAAATTATTAGTCATTATTCTTTCGAAAGTAGCGGCAACGGTAGACCAGTTTAAAAAATTCCTTAATTAAATAATAATAATGATAATAATAGATTAACAAATGATAAAGTAATCTCTAAATCTGAATTAGTAAAAATTCAACTATTAGATCAGTACAATAGATTTCAACTGATAAATCATTTTTTTTAATTTAGTTGAATGAAATAGTAAAATACATTGTTATAGTCTCACTTAAAATAATGATTGTACTCACCACATAATTTAAACAAACAAAGCAATAATATTTTTATAAAAAATACTAAAATTGATTAAAATATGATAAATAATGATTTTTTTAAATTTGTGAGTATTTACAATTTTACTCATCAACTTTGACCCTAGGGCAGAATCAAGGAAAAAAATTTTTAAAACATCTTGACAATTTTGAAAAATACTAATGAAAATTACCTTTAAGAAAGGCTCAAGAACTTTAAACAATATTAATTATTTCTAGAATTATTCCAATTTTTCGAAAACATCGAAATTAACATTTTTTTTGCAATATCTTTCTAGAAAATTAACTTTTTTCTGTTGACTTGGGCTTTTTAGACGTATAATTTCATTACAATTAATTTCATTCAAGCAAAAAGTTGCATTTTTAACCAAAAAAGAGGACATTTCTACCAAAATAGTGGAATTTTTCAACCAGAAAACATTTTTTATTAAAGGAAAAATTTCAACGAAATTGTTCAATTTTGAAGCAAAAAATAAACGACTTTTCTATGAAATAGTTGGATTTTCAACACAAAAATATATAAGATAGTTGATATTTCGACCGAAAATGATTTTAATTTAAAATTTAAAAAAAGTTAAATTAAACCGAATAAATAGGAATTTTCAACTAACTAGTTGAATCTTAACCAAAACAGATTAATCTTCAACCAAACCGTTGTATTTTTAACCAAAAAAGTTCAATCTTTTTTTGTTGAAAATTTATTTTTCAACAGAAAATGTAACTATTCCAGTTCAAGATTCATCATTTTAGTTGAAAATTCATCTCTTTGATTCAAAATTTAATTATTTTTGTAAATTGAATGCAACTATGTGACTCTCGGTTGAAAATTCTTGTATTTAGTTCAGAATTAATCTACTTTGTGGCAAATTCAACAATTTTGTGAAAAAGTTATTTTTTGTTGAAAATTCAACTGTTTTGTCGAAAATTTATCTTTTTGGGTCAAAATATCAACTACTTTGTTAGAATATTCCACTATTTGGTTTACAATAAATTAACTTTTTTTTAATAAATGTATTTTGTTGAAAATTCGTCCTTTTTGGTAGACAATTAACCTTTCTGGTTAAAAATTCATTTCTTTGGGTTAAAAATTCAACTACTTGGTTGAATCTTAAACTACTTTCTTAAAAATTTCTTGTTTGGTTGGAGTTGAAATATTTCAGTTGAAAATTCATCTGTTTGGTTAAAAATTTAACTATTCCATATTTGGTTAAAAATTGATCCTTTTTAGTTGAACGTTCATGTATTTTGTTGAAAATTTGTCCTTTTCGGTAGAAAATTAATCTTCTTGGTTCAAAAATCATATTTTTGGTTAAAAATTCAAATATTTGGTAGCAACTTAATCTACTCTGTTAAAAACTAAACTATTTTGCTAAAAAGTATTTTTTTTTTTTAAATTAATTTCTTTGTAGAAAATTTACCAATTTTGTTGAAAATTTATTTTTTAGGTTTAAGATTCATCATTTAAGTTGAAAATTCATCTCCTTGGTTAAAAATTAAACTATTTTGTTAAAAATCATTGTTTTTTAATTGAATACTTATTTACATTGTAGGTTCAGCATTTTAGTAGAAAATTAATCTCTGTGGTTACAAATTTTAATATTTCGTTGCAAATTGGTTCTTTTTTGGTTGAAAATTCATCTGTTTAGATGAAAATAATTTAACTATTTGATTTTTCTTGAAAATTCCATACTTTGATTGAATTTTATTTCTGTTTTGACTCAAAACTTTTTCATAGGTGAATATTCAATACTTTTGTTAAAAATTAAACAAAAAAAACTACCGATTGGGTTCAAATTATTCTGTTTTGGTTAAGCATTCAACTATTTGGTAGAAAATTCAACTACTTGGTTGAAACTTTCGTTAAAAATTATTTTTTTTTAGTTTAAAATTGAACTATATTCTTAACAGTTTTTTTTTTTGGTTCGAAAATTCATCTCTTATGGTAGAAATTTGCCCCTTCAAAAAAAAAATGTAATTGTTAGGTGCAAATTAATTTTTTTGTTTATAATTGAATTATTTTGTCGAAAATTTATTATTTTGGTTAAAAATTTATTTTATTACATTAAAAATTTAACAAAGCCATTTTGGATTAAAAATTTATCTTTTTTGGTTAAAAAATCAACTATTTAGTTCAAAATTGATTATGTGGGTAGAAAATAAATCTTCTTGGTTGAAAATTCATCCATTTGAATGAAGATTCAAGGCCTTGGTTGTCATTTAAACTCTTTTGTTAAAAATTAATTTCCTTTTATAGAAATTATATATTTTTTGGTTAAAAATGCAACTGTCTGGTTAAAAATTCAACTGTTTTGTAGAAAATTCGTATTTTCAGTTCAAAAATTCAGCTATCTCGCAGAAACTTCAAATATTTGGTTGAAAAATTCATCTCTTTGGTAGAAAATACATTTTTTTGGTTGAAACTGTTTGGTTGAAAATTAATCTGTTTTAGTTGAGGATTCAATGATTTTGTTGACAATTCGTTTTTTTAGTTGAAGATTCATTATTTTAGTTGAAAATTATTTTTTTAATGAAAATCTAACTATTTCTTTTTTGGTTAAAAGTTATAATTTTTAGTAGAAAATTCATTTGTTTTGTTAAAAATTCATCTTTAAAGTTTATCTAAAGTAATCAATTAAAGTTTATCTGTTTCAGTTGACGATTCAAGTCTTTTGTTGAAAATTAAAATATTTTTTGGTTAATATATCAACCATTACATTTTTGGTTTCAAATTCATCTTTTTATGGTAAAAATTAATTGTTTTAACTAAAAATGGAACTATTTGGTTGAAAATTTACTTTTTTTTTTTAATTTCAACTGATTTGTAGAAAATTCTTTTTTTTTCTTTTTTTTTTTTAATGAAAATTCATCTACATATATTTCATTTTTGTTAAAATTGATCTTTTCAAGTTTGAAAATGCAACTATCTTGTTAAAAATTTATATATTTTGTTGAAAATTCGGCTTTTTGAGTAGAAAATCAATTTTTTTTGTTAAATTCAACTGTTTTTTATTTTAAATTAAAATCTTTTTTGGTTGAAATATTAAATATTACACTTTTGGTTGAAAATTCCTCTTTTTATTTTAAAAATTAATTGATTTACCTGAAAAATTAACTATTCAGTTGATAATATAGGGTAAGAGCACCAGTTATTGGCACCTTAAGAGGAAATGTAGACTTTAGGAAATAAATAAACACATAAAGTATTCAATTCTTAAATAGTGATAATTATACCTACACTCCAAATTTTATGAAGAATACATTGAAATGTTAAATTATTATTCAATGTTGACAAAAACTTGAAAAATTGTCAAAAATAAGTATGTAGTCCCAAAATTTTAGTGCTTGGCACTGCTAACCCCAGTTGTTGGCACCCCCCGTCACCAGTGATTGGCACTACACTCATATAACCTCTTAAAATGTTTGCAATTACATTAAAACATTGATTAAAAACAAATTGTGCATCTGAAAATAATAAATAATTTTTCTATTGATGATTCTAAATTTAGTATTTTATAAATTTTGTTTTTGGACATGCCAATATCTTTGACAGCAGCTATAAAGCTTATAATAGTCATGGCACATGTGTTCTTCGGTATACAGTAGAAGTCCGATAAGTTTCCGTCCGATAAGTGTACACTCCCCTTAAAACGTCATCACACGCACGGCACGCACACTAATTGGGGTTCTCCCACTACGTGTGCTATTTGGCTTATGATTTGCGCATCATTCTCACGCATGCGCGCCCCTAGTATCGTGCTACTAAGAGGGGGCATCCGATAAGTCCGCAATTCCTGGAATTTTCCGCTTCTACAGCCCCGAAATGAGAAACTTATCGGACTTCTACTGTACGTTTTTATTTCCTCAGAGATACTCTCTGATGGACATATATATGACAATAAATGAAATAAAAAAACATGAATGTCACTAATGAAGTGAGAATAATTATAAAATCACATGGAAGTTAACTTGAGCTGAGGCAGACTCTTTCGAGGGATTCGTAGAAGTCGCCATAAAAACATGCTGGCGCCTTGTAACGATAGAGTCCCATAGTCGCCATAGAGTCCTAGACTAAACATTGGCGATTGTGGGGCTAACCAGGGGCCTAATATCTTGAGGGGAGGTGAACCAGAGTCAGTTTTGCTCTGGTTGTCGTCTTGAGCAGTCGCTTACGATTTTATTTAAAATTAAATATATGTTTGCCTAGCATTTTTGCAGTATTGTACTCTTTAAATCATATAAAATATAATCTCTTTTATAAGAAAAGATCTGGATTTATTTATCCTTACACTAATTTTTTCATTTTCTGCTTTAAACTAGCAAACTCAAGAAACAATTTCAAACATGGATATATACGAATAATATTTATATTTATTTATTTATATTTATTTTTACTATTAGTCAAAATAAATCGGTTTATTCAGTCGTTGCACCGACTGAATAAAAACTTTTGATATTTATATTAACATAAATATCTGCGTAACATTCAAAACATTATACGACGATATTATTAAACAAAATATGTATAAAGATAATAAAATTCTATTTATAATTTAAATAAAAACCATATTTAACTGTACCTAAAAGCCTAAAAAGAATAAATGATATGAAGAAAACTTTGGAGGTTACGATTACCGGTATATAAATGACAGCTTCATTTATTATAATTTTTAGCTACTTTTGCGTCTACCTAATAACGACTTTTGTCGTTTCGGCACTCTTAACACTTCATTTTATCAGAAATACGTTAAATGATTCAAGTCAACACAAGATCTTGGAATTACATAACCTTAATTTTTTCTGACAAGGCGGGGGTGCCAATGAATGAAATTATTCCAGAATTGCATGGTCTGGTCATTGGCACTGGGGTGTCAACGACTAGAGACCATACTTTTTGTATTAATTTCCATTGGCACCCCCCCTTAAATTAACAAATACATTATTACCGATGTTTAATCCTGATTTTTATTGAATTTCAAATATTTCTTCAAAATATCTGCAAAAAATGAAACAGATTTACATGTTTACAACGTTGCTATAACAAAATTAAAAAATGTCGTCAGCTAAAGATTTTCTTTAGGAAAGCCGATAAATTCTTGACACCCTAAAAATTAAAGAGAATTAAATATTTTACACCTAAATTTGACATTATTTTGCTTAAGTTGTATATATCGTTTTGCGCAAAAATGATATTAGAATTGAAATAATATCAGTAAAATACGATAAATTTTCGCATTTTCTTAATATTTAACAAAATTTAAAGGGGGGTGCCAATATAACCGGCGCAGTGCCAACCACTAGTGATCTTACCCTAACTGTTTAATTGAAGAATCAACTATTTGGTTGAAAGTTGAATTACTTGGTTGAAAATTAATTTTTTTAAATTAAAATTTAACTATTTCATTTTTGGTTGAAAATTTATAATTTTTAGTAGAAAATTAATGTATTTCGTTTAAAGTTTAACTTTTTTGGTAGAAAATATTAATCCTTCTTATTTAAAATGTAACTGTCTTGTTGAAAATTAAAATCTTTTTTGATTAATATATCAACCATTACATTTTTCGGTTAGAATTAATCTTTTTATATTAAAAATTAATTTTTTTAACTAAAAATTTAACTATTTGGTTGAAAATTTACTTTTTTGTTGAAATTTCAACTTATTTGTAGAAAATTCTTTTTTTTTTTTAATGAAAATTCATTATATTTCATTTTTGGTTAAAATTGATCATTCCAAGTTTAAAAATGCAACTATCTTCTTAAAAATGTATATATTTTGTTGAAAATTCGACTTTTTTAGTAGAAAATCAATTTTTTTTGGTTAAATTCAACTGTTTTTAATTTTAAATTAAATTTTTTCGGTTTAAATATTCAATATTACACTTTTGGTTGAAAATTCCTCCTTTTATGTTAAATATTAATTGATATACCTGAAAAATAACTATTTGGTAGATAATTCAACTGTTTAATTGAATAATTAACTATTTGATTGAAAGTGGAATTACTTGGTTGAAAATTCATTTTTTTAGTTTAAAATTCGTTTCGCTTTCGGTTGAAAAGTAATATTTTTAAATGAAAATTTAACTATTTCATTTTTGGTGAAAAATTTATAATTTTTAGTAGAAAATTCATGTATTTCGTTTAAAATTTGTCTTTTTTGGTAGAGAATATTAATTATTTTGATTGAAAATGTAACTATCCTGTTGAAAATTAATGTATTTTGTTGAAAATTCGTCTTTTTGGGTGAAAAATTAATCTGTTTCAGTTGACGATTCAAGTCTTTTGTTGAAAATTAAAATCTTTTTTGGTTAATATATCAATCATTACATTTTTGGTTTCAAATTCATCTTCTTATGTTAAAAATTAATTGTTTTAACTACAAATTTAACTATTTGGTTAAAAAATTACTTTTTTGTTAAAAATTCAACTGATTTGTAGAAAATTCGTTTTTTTCTGAATTTTTTTTTTAATGAAAATTCATTTACATATATTTCATTTTTGGTTAAAATTGATCTTTCCAAGTTCAAAAATGCAACTATCTTGTTAAAAATTTATATATTTTGTTGAAAATTCGGCTTTTTTAGTACAAAATCAATTTTTTTCGATTAAATTCAACTGTTTTTTATTTTAAATTAAAATCTTTTTTGGTTGAAATATTAAATATTACACTTTTGGTTGAAAATTCCTCTTTTTATGTTAAAAATTAATTGATTTACCTGTAAAATTAACTATTTGGTTGATAATTCAACTGTTTAATTGAAGAATCAACTATTTGGTCGAAAGTTGAATTACTTGGTTGAAAATTCATTTTTTTAGTTTAAAATTCGTTTCGCTTTCGGTTGAAAATTCATTTTTTTAAATGAAAATTTAGCTATTTCATTTTTGGTTGAAAATTCATAATTTTTAGTAGAAAATTCATATATTTCGTTTAAAGTTTGTCTTTTTTGGTAGAAAATATTAATCCTTCAGATTGAAAATGTAACTATATTGTTGAAAATTTATGTATTTTGTTGAAAATTCGTCTTTTTTGGTAGAAAATTAATCTGTTTCAGTTAATATATCAACCATTACATTCTTTTTTAATTCATCTTTTTATGTTAAAAATTATTTATTTTAACTACAAATTTAACTATTTGGTTGAAAATTTATTTTTTTGTTGAAAATTCAACTGATTTGTAGAAAATTATTTTTTTTTAATTAAAATTCATCTAAATATATTTCATTTTTGGTTAAAATTGATCTTTTCAAATTTAAAAATGCAACTATTTGGTTGAAAATTTATGTTGTTTGTCTAAAATCCGTCCTTTTTGGTAGAAAATTAATCTTCTTGGTTCAAAATTCAACTGCTTTGTAGAAAGCTCGTATTTTGGGTTTGAAAATTCAACATTTTGGATGAATTTTGTTTTTCTTTATTGACTGAAAAATCTTTATTGGTTACAATTTCAGTTCTTGTTGAAAATTCGTTATTTTTATTTGAAAATTCATCTATTTTGGTAAAAATTTCACGTTTTTTTGTTGAAAATACAACTACTTGGTTAAAGTTGAACCACTTTGTTAATTCATAAGGAAGGTCAATCCCTCCATCCAAATCGTCTTACGTTATTTTTGGATGACCCCTAAATAAATTAACAAAAAAAATTTAGTCGGCAAAAATTAAGTAAGGGGTTTTCTCACATTAAATGCTTTGAAAAAAGATCTTAGTAAATATAAAACATTGAAAATAAAAATGTGCATAGTTTACGAAAAATAGAAAACAAGTTAAGCGTATAGTAGTTGAAACAAAAGAACATAAAGAAATAAGTGGTTTAATAAAAATCTAAACTCGCAAGAAATTCTAACTCTGGAGTTCTTGAATCGAAGAAACAGAACAGAAAGTGCCTTCCATTATTATAATAAGTGCAAGTGTTCTAAACCGCGAAACATGTGATTATACGTATATTTTATTGACCTTCTTGTTCCCGTTTGCAAGATGTTTCAAATGCAAATTTTATCTAGAGAACACGCATATCATTTTATTATAATTTCATATTCTACCCATAAATTGAAATCTATACAGAATCAACGCGAATCGTGTAGGAATATTCCTTTCTTATTTAAAAATTAAATAATGCACAGAAACATAATTTTTCAGTCGTAATATTTCAGTCAAGTTTAGTAACATCAGTAAGAAAAATAGTCTAGATGTAATAATAAAATAAGAATAAGAATTTATTAAACTAGAGTGGCCAGGCATCCCGGTTTCCCGGGACATGTCCCGGTTTTTGGGTGCTTTGAGAAGCGTCCCGGTTTGTAGTAAAATATCCCTGTTTTTGTCGAAATACCGATCTGAAAAAAAAACATTTTCCTGCAGATCCCTTTTTGCGAAAAAATAACAAGTTTCCTTTATTTACAACATAGTAGTTACCGCCTCCAAATTACTGTTCAGAATTCACGACCGTACGACTTGTATACTAATATGCTTTTCATAAATATACAAAAGAACGTGAGCAACCACTGTCAAATCAATTTTTCATGAATTTATTTTATTTTTAAGGCAGAGAGATCATCATTGTTTTTTTGAAAAAAAAAAATAAAAAAAAAATAAATTAACACACAAACAAATAAAATAAAAACAGAAAGATTTTGTTGAAAATTTAGATTTTTTTACATTTAGGCTCTTCTTTTAAATTCGGACTGAATTTTTAAGTTAAAAAGTTGAATGGATTAGAAAACAGACTCTTAAACCCGAAAGATTAATTTTTAATCAAATAGTTGTATTTAAATAAAAATAATAATTTTCAATTAAACAGTTGCATTTACAACCAAATAGTTGAAACTTTCAACCAAATGGTCGAATTTTGACGCAAAAAAAATTGAACTTCAACCAAATAGTTAAATTAAAAAGCCAATAGGACGAATTTTGTAAAAGATAGTTAAATTATCAAATTGCAAAATTGAATTTTCGACCACAAAAAAAGATAATTTTCAACGGAAAAAGATCAATATTCAAGCCAAAAAGACGAATTTTCTACAAAAAAGTTGAATTTTCAACCTGAAAACATGAATTTACTACTAAATAGTTGAATCCTCAAAAAAAAAAGATTAATTTTCAACCAAGAATATTAATTTCTACCAAATTTTCAAAGACAAATTTTCAACCAAATACATGAACCTTCTTGTTTGATACATCAGTTTTTCTTGTTGAAAATTCGTCATTTAAAATATCAATTTTCAACCAAAATAGTTGAACTTTCGACCAAAAATATGAATTTTCAACCAGATAGTTTAATTTCCTACCAAATTGTTGAATTTTTGAGACAAAGTAACGAATTTTCTATCAAACTTTTGAATTTTCAACCAGAAAATATGAATGTTGAACAAAATAGTTGAATGCTCAACTGAAATAGATTAATTTTTAAACAAGAAGATAATTTTCTATAAAAAAGACGAATTTTCAACAAAATACGTGAATTTCTAAATAGAAAAAGTCAATTTTCAATTAAAAATATCAATTCTTAACCAAAATAGTTGAATTTTCAACCAAAAAATATAAATTTTCAACAAAAAAGTTAATTTTCAACCATACAGTTTAATTTCCTACCAAGTTGTTGAAATTTCAAGCTAAAAAGACGAATTTTTTATAAAACAGTTGAATTTTCAACTTAAAAATATGAGAATGTGAAAGATTAATTTTCAATCCATACTGACGAATTTTCTATCTACAAAATGTTGAAAAAATTGAATTTTTGAGCAAAAAAGATCAATTTTGAACAAAATAATTGAATTTTCAACCAAATGGTCGATTTTGTAAATAAACTCAACAAAAAGTAGTGCCCAAGGACGAATTTTTTGTCAAAATAGACAAATTTTCAACAAATAGTTGAATTTTCGACCAAAGAGTAGAATTTTCAACGAAATAATTACATTTTCAAACAAAATAGTTTAATTTCTTATCAAATAGTTGAATTTTCAACCTACTGAAATAAATTTTCAATACAAAAGATAAATTTTTTACCAAGATGATTAATTTTCCATCAAAAAATACGAATTTTCTATAAAACAGTTGAATCTTCAACCTAAAAATATATTAATACAAAAGATTATTTTGAATCCATAATGAAGAATTTTGTATAAAAAAACGAATGTTAAAAAAAAGTTGAATTTTTCACCAAAAAATATAACTTTTGAACAAAATAATTGAATTGTCAACCAAATGGTTGAATTTTCAAATAAAGGAGAAAAAATACACCAATTTTCAAACAAATAGTTGAATTTTTATCTAAAAAAGATAAATTTTCAATCTAAAGTGGAAAAGTTAAATTTTCAGTAAAAGTAATTCATTTACAACAACAGCAAAAAAGAATCTGCAACCAAAAAAAGGAATTTTTTACAAAGCAGAACAAATTTGAACCAAAAAAGACCAATTTTCAACCAAAAAAGATGAATTTGTAACCAAAACCAATAAACTTTCAACCAAAAATAGTTGGATTTTCTTATTGGGTGCTAATAATTAGTTCGAATTTAAGTTTTAAGTTCAGTTTTAAACGCTATTAATTAAAAATTTTCTCAGAATAAAGTTTTAATAAGAAATTATTCCATGTTTAATGTTCTCAATTAAAATAATACAATTTTTTTTTAGCTTTGAATTCTAATTTTGTATATTTCATTGCGATAAAAATTGAAACTAAGTACAGCGAACTTCTGAAAAAAACGGAAAAATGTCGATTAGTCGCATTTTTCCTCAAAAAGTCGCACGATCCGAGCCCTGTATTTTAAACAAAAGTCAAAACAAAACAAACAAAAAAGATTTTGGGAAAATAAGATTCGAAACTGGATCAACGATTCTAGAATAATTAACAATAATAAATAAATAAAATAATTTTAAAGATATTGGAGTGACGTGAGATTTAATGCCATATCGATTTTGCGGCTCCCCTCACTTTTTTTAAACCATTGGAAGTAATTTAATTTTGAGAGACC
>CAKNYM010050343.1:1875-19661 GCA_932195095.1 Andricus curvator
GGAAATCGGTGGAGGGGAGTAGGGGAAGACTAGTAGGGTAGTGCGGGTGAGTAGGAGATGGGAAGTGAGTAGAGGAGGAAAAAGTTGGGGAAGGGAGGGGAATTATGGGAAGGGGAGGTTTTAACTTTTAAACAAATTTTTTGTTTGATTCGAACAATTTTATGAGGTGAGAGGAGCATAAAAATTAGGAAAACAAAATTGCCCCTTTAAAATTCCTGGTTAAATAATTATTATATCAATTTTTCTTCTAGTTATGAATCATTGTGACGTTCGAGGGAGCGAAGCCTACTGTGCTGAAGAATCTCATATAATGTTGTATGAGCAAGGAAGTGCAGCTCAAATGCTTTATGAGAGCTGGGATGTCCAACCCAGGATTGAAGACCCTGAAGATGAATCAAAAGTACCAGAATCTCTTCCAATCAACAAACATCGCCAAACAATGTCAAAGTAAACAGGAAGGAACTACAACTACGCCAATGAATGTGGAACAAAGTACTTCAAAAGATTCAGCGCTAAAAGTTGATAAGCGAACCGAAAATCCCAAAAAAGTCGACTTTCCTGATCTCCGCCCACCAAAAGTTAACCTCAAAGATAGCTTCAATGCAGGTCACAAACGTTTGCATTCGGATACAGCTTCTACATTGTCCACTGCCACTGCTAACGAATCACCCAGCAACAGTGACCAAAAGACCACTGAACACAGGGAAGAATGGATTGAAGCAAATAAAAAGCCAAAGAAGAAAATTAAAAAATCCAAAACTGCCTTATCCCTGACAGAACAAAATACAGAAGAACAACTAGCCCCTATTGAAAAGGTCATTGAGGAATCTAAGGACAAATATATACTGAACTATTGACAATACAAAAGTTTTTTCGAAAACGCAACAGGTGCTAATAATCCAGCCTCTATTGTCAAGAATTACTGCGAAAATTTGGAACTTCTCATCTCTATGATGAACGATATGTATACCCATCTCAAAGATCGAAGTGCCAAATCTAGACATACTAGAATTATTAACAAACTAAAAAAGTCACTGCGAGAACAAGAAAATGATTGTTCCAATGATGAGGAATCTACATCTTATTGTTCGGAAACATATGAAACCCCCTAAAAACCTAAAATGAAAGCAAATAATAGAATGGATCGAGACAGGAGTAAAACACTAAAATTATTCTACGCAAATGGATCTTAAAATTATACAATGGAATTCAAATGGGTTCTATCCGCGTATTGAATTTCTACAATTACTCATGAAGGACTGCAATCCATCTGTTATTTGTTTACAGGAAACAAATTTTGAAGACTCATCTTGCCCAAACTCACGAAACTATTTTCCTGCTTTTAAAAATAGAACCAATACAGACCATGCCAGTGGCGGTGTTGCCACATACATAAAAAACGAAATCCATTTTGAAGAATTGAACTTGAATACTAACTTAGAAGCAATAGCGGTACAAATTCTCTCAGAGATTGAACTGTGTATATGTAATATCTACATCCCAAATTGGTTCGATCTTAACCTTCAAGAACTTCGAAATTTAATAAACCAATTACCAAAACCTTTCATAATAGTTGGTGATTTTAACAGCCATAACACTCTTTGGGGTTCTCGTCGTACAGATGCAAGAGGAAATATAATTGATCAGCTCTTAAGCGACCCTGATATATTACTTCTAAATAAGTTTCAACCGACATATTTCAACATTGCAAACGGTACCTTCAGCGACATCGACCTCTCGCTCTGCAGTTCATCCATAGGAAATCGCTTAAACTGAGAAGTATCAGAAGACCTTTACAACAGTGACCATTTCCCTATTCTACCTGAGATGGCAAGCCTAAACTCAAATATCTATAATCACGAACCAAAATGGGAAATCAATAAAGCCGATTGGACAAATTTCAAACAAATTTTGGATGAAAACATCGATGATTTGGCCGAACCTTCAGAGGAAAATTGTAATCAAATAGACGATCTCGTGCAAAACTTCATCAATTTAATCACTGAAGCAGCTAAATCCAGTATACCAAAATCCTTCTTCAGAACCTACAAACACCAAGTACCCTGATGGAACGAAGAAGTAGGAAAAGCTATCAAGGAAAAAAGCATGCATATAATGTGTATAAAAAACACAAGTCCGAGGAAAATAAAATTGAGCTAAAGAAACTCCGAGCTTCAGCACGCAGAAAATGTAAGTTTAAAACAAAACACTCCTGGGCAGAGCACATTTCATCATTGAAACACAATACCCCTAGTGCCACATCATGGAGAAAAATAAACAAAATCCAAGGTTCTTCATCCCCACTTACAATTAACGCTCTGCTGAAAGAAGACCATTCAATTGTATCGGATCCTATAGAAATGGCAAATGAAATTGCAGATGCTTTTGCAAAAAAATTCAGTGATTCAAACTACAACCCTAAATTCCTAAATTTCAAAAACGAAAACAACAACCAGGAATAAACCTTCAAAACGGACGACAAATCTCCAATTAATTCCACCAAATTGAATTAAATTAAATTAAAATTAAATCTACATTAAATCAATGCAAAAATACAACTCCGGGTTCAGATGAAATCCCAAATATATTTCTCAAAAATCTCCCAAACAAAGCCTTGGTCTACCTTCTTAATTTGTTGAACGTCATATGGAAGTTCGGAGTCTTAGCTGAAAAGTGGTGCGAATCTATAATCATCCCTATCCCAAAACCTGGGAAAGATAAGAGCCAATCTACAAGCTACAGACCTATTGCCTTGACATGCACTATGTGCAAACTAATGGAGAAAATTATAAATAAAAGATTAAGATGGTATTTAGAAAATAAGAAATTTTTTTATGTAAACCAGAGTGGTATTAGACAAAACAGAAGTACTCTCGATCCCTTAATAAATCTGGAAGCCAGTATCTGCGATGCCCTTATAAATAATCAACATCTCCTAACAGTCTTGTCATATAGAAAAGGCGTATGAAATGATCTGCAAATGCTTTGCAAAACCAGTTAAAAGCAGTAAGTTCGGAGATGACATAACGTTTTCCTGCAAAGGAAGGAATCTTCACACTACAGAAAAGCTTATGCAAAAATGTCTCAACGCTCTTCAAGAATGGTCAGATATTACCGGTTACAAATTCTCAGAAACAAAGTCAATGTGCATACTTTTCTCAAGAGGAAGATCCCAATCCAGGAATCCGGTCCTCTACCTTAACAATCAAGAACTAATGGTTACAGACTCCATAAAAATTCTTGGATTAATTTTCGACAACCATTTTACATGGAAACCCTACATTGAAAAACTCAAGGACGACTGCAAACCTAGATTGAATATTATCAAAACTCTAGCGAACAGAAACTGGGGAGCTGATCAAAAACTCCTCATTAAGACATACGACGCAATAGTGAGATCCAAACTAGACTATGGTTCAGTAGTTTACAACTCTGCCAGATCTAGCGTCTTAAGAAAACTATCCCCAATTCATAATGCAGGACTTAGATTGGCATTGAGAGCTTTCTGTTCCAGTCCTGTGAGTAGTATTCTCAGCGAATCAGGTGAACCTCCCTTGGATATTAGAAGAAAAAGACTGAGCTTGGTTTTTGCCGCAAAAGTAGCTTCTACACCAGAAAATCCTGCCCATAATGTCACCTTCAAAGGAAACCACCAAAAGAAATATGAGCAACGCCCAAACTACCCAAACCACAAACCCAAACTACAGTTCAAGCTACCTGAATTCTACCCAATTTTCCAATGTGAAACTTACGCTATATTGAAAGCTCTGGAATACATTGAAAACTCAAACCAAACCAAATTTATAACATTCTCGGACTCTCTTAGTGGCATCAAAGCTATTCAAAATTACACAAAATTCGATCACATTACTCAAGCAATTCAGTAATTACTTTCAAAGTTACATTACCTGGGAAAAGAAATAACTCTTTTCTGGATTCCATCACACATAGGAATCAAAGGAAATGAGGAAGCAGATAAACTATCGAAGTCAGCCTGTACTCTTCCCGAACCTGATGAACTCGCAGAAGTTGAACCTCAAGACTTACGCAAAACCTTCAGTGATACTACCATCGAAATCTGGAATAATGCATGGAAAACATCTCATACGACAAAACTTCACGAAATAAAAAGTCACGTCCGCGAAAACAGCAACATCCTCTTAGAAAACAGTAAGGACCAAGTAACGTTAACCAGGTTAGAATACTGCAATCTGATCTCAAAACTAGACCTAACTAAATGTGAAGAATGTGAAGTAACTCTCTCCGTCAAACATCTATTGTGGGTTGTTCAAAACCAATCTATTTAGATTATTACATTTTCACAAATATGAAAAAGAAACAATCCAAAATTTTTTATAAATATCTAAAATTGCTAATATTTAGTGCATAATTGAATGCCCTAAACACCATAACTTGAGAAGAACACATCGGCTACCTAATGAATTAAAGAAGATGCTCACCAATCCAGCAACGTTTCAAAACCTTTTAGATTTTTTTCAAGAAATAAATCTCAAGGACCAAATTTAGCTTGTGTGATAACCAGTGGTAACGAGGACAAATAATGATATTTATAAACATACAGCATTAATTTGAATAAATTATTAATCAAAGGCGTCGCTAATGGCCATGTAGTTGATGCGACGTTAAACATCTAAATAAAAAAAAAAGATTAATTTTCTACCAAAAAATACGATTTTTCAACAAAGTAGTTAAATTTTCAACCACAGAGATGAACTTTTAAATAAATTGATGAATCTTCAACACAGAAAATGAATATCTAAGAGAATAGTTGAATCCTCAGGCAAAACATACTAATTTTTGACCAAAAAATTGAAATTTCTACCAAGGGAGACACATTTCAAATGAAAAGAGTTGAAATTTCAACAAGAAAAAAAGTTTGAACCAAATTATTGAATTTTCAAGCCAAAAAGACGAATTTTTTGTACAAAACAGTTGCATTTTTAACTAAGTCAAGAAAAATAATAAATTTCAACCAAATTGTTGAATCTTGAAGTTAAAAAGACTAATTTTCTACAAAATAATGGAAGTTTTTACCCAAACATTTGAATTTTCAACAAAACAGTTCAATTCTCGACTCGAAAATATGAATTTTACATGAAAAAATTAATTGTATTTCGCCGCCTCGTCCTCTAGATCAAACACGTAGTCACGCAGTTACTGCTCGTTCCGCCACAGTCATTTAAAAACCAGAGTTTTTTGGCGCCACCACTAGGTGTCACCTTACCTGCTTCCTAATTTCTCCCTTTGCCACCATTACGTTGTTCTGTGCGTTCCGCTTAACATCGCACTTGGATATTCTTGTGAAAAAATGAGTTCATCAACTGGAAGTTTGTCATCTCAAGAGAAGGATCGTCTTCGGCATAAGAAGAGGAAACGATGATCGAAGGAAAGTCGTCATAAAATTACGAAATACAAGAGAAAACTGAAAAAGAGGAAACACGCTCGCTCGCGTCGGAGAAGTTCGTCCTCGTCTTCTCAGCGTTCCTCAAGCTCATCGCCAAGTAGCTCACGGAGAGGACACTCTAGGCGTGGACGCTATTCATCAGTCTCGGTGAGTCCTAGCAATGAACGTGTTCCGAGCGAAACGTCGTATAACGCAGGCACGAGTGTTCGCAAGCAGCGCAGTCGGGACCGCGAGGTCAGGTCTTCTCGGAGGCAGAGTACAGAGCTTAGTCCGCGAGATGCGTCATACTCAAGTGCCAGACCAAACCAAGACGCAGAGCGGCGCCTGCGAAGGCCGTCAAGTCGTCCACGGAGCCGTTCTAATCCACGGACAAGTCGGTCGCATAGCAAAATACAGGAAGCTCATACTTCAGAAAAAGCTAGTGCAGATGCTGAAACAAAAATTCTAAAATCAGGTTTGCCGGGAGAAATATTTAGCCTTAAAGGTATCAAAAAATGATTACAATTCAAAAGTTACCCTTTCCAATCTTATTCAATCCGATTTGGAATGGTGGGCACAGAAGGTAGAAAAGTCAAACAACCCGATTCGAGAACTAAAATTCAAAAAAGAAATTTTTACTGACGCATCTCTGACAGGGTGGGGATCCTATTGTAACGGCGAGAAAGCTCATGGGTTATGGAGTCTAGAGGAGCAAAACCTTCACATAAATGCCTTAGAGCTAAAAGCAGCATTCATAGGTTTAAAATGCTTTACAAAGGAAGATCAAAATTGTGAAATTTTGCTCCGAATGGTCAACACGACTTCCATTGCATATGTCAACAGGATGGGAGGCATACAATACCCCAGACTAACGCACCTCGCACGCCAGATCTGGAATTGGAGTGAAGAACGCGATCTATGGATCCATGCGTCCTACTTACGATCAGACGATAATAAAGATGCGGATGAACTATCCCGTATTTTACCTCAGGAAACAGAGTGGGAGTTGGCTGACTGGGCTTTTAATAAAATAGGAAAAGCTTATGGGCAGTTCGATATATGTAGATCTTTTTGCATCTAGGGTTAATGCTAAATGCCCAACTTACGCGTCGTGGCATAAAGACTCAGACTCAGTAGTAATAGATGCATTTACCATGAACTGGCAGGGTCACTTTTTCTACAAAAAATACAAGTAGATCAAGCAGAAGGCGTTTTAGTAGTACCTATTTGGCCCACACAACCCTGGTATCCTCTGTTCATGTCCCTGGCTATCGGTAAACCGATTGTGTTCAAACCCGATCATAATCTATTATCTTCTGCTCATAGGAAGACACACCCTTTGCATCGGAACCTTTCCCTGGCAGCAGCGTACTTATCAGGGAAGCCTTCACGAAGAGAGGAGCCACTAAAGAGGCTGCAGAGGTAATGCTGAGCTCGGTTTCAAAAGGAACCTTGAAGCAGTACAATAAACCAATTTGATTATGGTGGGAATTTTGCCCGGTAAATTGTATCGGGGTTTTCAATAGCGAAATCTCGTTTATTCTAAAATTTCTCTCGGAAGCACTGAAGACCACTCGCGCATACAGCACTCTTAATGGGTACAGAGCGGCCATCTCACTCCTGATGCACGGATTTCTCGGTTTTTCAAGGGAGTAGCTATGATAAAGCCCCCAAAAGCAAAATACGATACTACGTGGGATCCCAAGTTGGTTTTGGACCATCTAGCTACTCTTCACCCGCTTGAAAATCTATCTTTGAACAAATTAACGAAGAAATTGGCGTCTCTTTTAGCTCTGGTCACGGCGCAACGAGTTCAGACGCTGACGGCAATTCAACTTGAAAACATCAACTTAGATAGAGAGCCGATTCAGATAGAAATATCTCAACGGATAAAGACGACGGGCAGAAACAAGTTCCAGCCAACCCTTGAAATTCCGTTTTTTCCAGATCAACCGGTACTGTGTGCAGTATCCGTGTTGCGGACTTACATTGAGAGAACTGCTTCGCTGAGAACTGGGGATACAAATAAAGGAAGTCTGTTTCTAACATTCAAAAAGCCTTTCCACACAGCATCCTCGCAGACCATAAGTCGCTGGATAAAGGACATGCTTAAGGAAAGCGGAGTAGACACAGAGATCTTCTCAGCTCACAGCACACGTCATGCGGCTTCCTCAGCTGCAGCTGGACGAGGAACCAGCATCGACGTGATTCATATGGCAGCTGGATGGACAGCAAGCTCTTCAGTTTTCGCGAGATTTTATAATCGGCTTGTTGGACATCAGCTACGCTTGCAACAGCTATTATTAACGGTTAATGGGTTTTCTTCATCCTTAATTACTCCGTTTTTTGTTCAGTTCTCGTTCATTTTTAACTGATAATCTTACTATGAAAGTTCAGAGTGTTGTTACACTTTTATTTGTGTTTATGTTCGAATATTGAGTTATTTAGTATGCAGGAGCAATACTTGTTCTCTAGAAAAATGAATACTTGAGAAAAATTATTAAATAAAGGTGGTAGCAAAAAATCGCATCACGCTTTAAACATATACGTGTTTGATCTAGAGGACGAGGCGGCGAAATACAATTGTAAGATTGAACGAACTTACCTCAAGTGAAGTTCAATCGCAATTGTGTGAGCCGCCTCGTCCGAATAGATCAAACCCACCACACCCGTAATGTTTTAAGAAAAGCATTCTTCGAAATTCTTCCCCAAGCTATTTTCTTTACTAAGCTTTAAAATGTAATGGCGGCAAAGGGAGAAATTAGCAAGCAGGTGTCACGAGCCGCGCATGTCAATTAATAAAATGCTGCTGATTAATGAGGTAAAGAGTATAATAATTTTTATTTATATAACTCTGCCACAACTAAGTCTGGATTTAACAACAGCTAAAGTTCGCGATCTCTACTCCAATTATTAGTGCCGAGTACAAAAATCTACAGTTCAACGAGGGAACATGTAGCTGGGTTGAGAGTAGAATATTATTTGCCGATTCTCCAATCTGACACCCTTCACTCAGTCTTCACTCCCTCTCAAGCATCCCCACTCTCTGTTTCAGGCCCCGTCGGGGTGGGTCCACTTTCCGAAGTTACACGACTGGAAAAGGACCCTCCCCGAAGAAACCCGAACTTTTCCGGTTCAATCCGGTATTCCTTCGGATATCGTAGGCGAGAGAGAGTTTTCTCACTCATAAAAGTAATAAATTTAGATCTTTCGTTTACATGCTTAACTGAACCCTAAGCAGATTATAAAAAGTTGCCCTTTTACGGAATATATTAACCCTAGCCACTTTAGGGCCCTATCCTCTAAAAATGCCTTATTTTCTATCCTACTATCCAGACTTAGTTTCTCTTCCTTAATTCTAGTACATAAAAATTTAGGGGCTTACAAAAAACCTTAAAACTAAATTTACAATGTACAGCTGCGTTGACTACTCGTAGACACATTTTGAGTTTATTATAAAGGTAAATAAAATACCTTCTTTCCTAAATAAATGTACACCCTTTCCCCAAGGTCTTTTCTGTATTTATCATTTATTCTGTACGTGAGAATTTCGCTTTTCAACAGATTCTAACATCTTCCCACGGTAGAAGCATTATAAATATTTCAGCGAATTTATTTGAAAGTTCCCGCATAAAGGGATTCGATTAATTTAATCGAATAAGATCGAGCGAGAAGCAGTCGCAATAGTCGCTCGTTACACAGGTAAGGTGACACCTAGTGGTGGCGCCAAAAAACTCTGGTTTTTAAATTACTGTGGCGGAACGAGCAGTAACTGCGTGACTACGTGTTTGATCTATTCAATTTTCAAACAAATAGTTAAATTTTCAACTAAAAGCCACCATTTTAATTAATTATTAATAAGTAATAATTTAGCCGGATTATTAATAGAATCCAATAAGGAAATTTAATTATTTTTGTTAGAAAGTTATTTCTTTTTGGTTGCGAATTTTTTTTTTTTTAATTATATCGGTTATTCTTTGTTGAAAATTTTATTAATTTTGTGAAAAATTCAACAATATTGTTTAGAAATGATTCTTTTTGGTTGAAAATCCGTATTTGTGGGTTGAAAATTGATCAATTCTGTTAAAAATTCGTTTTCTTGTAATCTTGGTTGAAAATTAGTCTTTTTGGCTTGAAAATTCAACAATTTGGTTGATTTTTTTTCTTTCTGTGTTGAAAATTCGTCTTTTTGGTTTAAAAATTTACATCTTTTGGTAGAAATTTCATCTTTTTGTTAGAAATGTTACAGTTTTTTGTTGAAATATTAACGATTGCATTTTTCTCTGGGAATTTATCTGCTGAAAATTGAACTTTTTAAAAAAACTTCATGTTTGTGGGTGAAAAATTAAACTGTTTAACAGAAAATTCGACTAATTTGGTAGAAAATGTAAATATTTGATTGAAAATTGAACTATTTGGTCGAAAATTAAATTTTTTGTTGAAAAGTCGTAATTCCGAAAATTCCACTCTTTTCTTGAAAATTCATCTTTTTAGTTTGAAAATTTTGAATTTTTTTGTTTCTTTTGGGTAGAAATTTCATCGTGTTTGGGGTAAAAATAAAAAATTTGGTTTGCTATTAATCTCTTGGTTCCAAGTTAAAATCTTTTTTGGTTTAATTATCCACTATTGGCTTACAAATTTATAAAGTTTGTTGAAAATTCTTATTCTTTTGTAGAAAATTTAATTATTTGGTGGAAAATTAACTTTATTATTGAAAAATCACAGTTTTGGTTTATAGAAAATTTGTCTTGTTGGCTTCAAAATTTAACAATTTGGTTGAAATGTTTTTTCTTTGTAGTTGAAGTTTTAACCAAACAGTTGAATTGTCTACCAAATTGTTGAAATTTTAAGCCAAAAAGACGAATTTTCAACAAAACAATTAAAGTTTCATCCAAATAATACCAGTTTAACCAAAAAAGATTAACTCTGAACAAAAAGTTTATTTGTTGATTTATTTACCCAACAACTGTAAAAAAATGAAAATTACATAAAAAATAAAAATTCAATTAAATAAAAAAATACGAAATTTCAACAGAATTGAATTTTCAACCAAGACAGATTTTTCAGTCATGAAAGAAAAAATATTTCAACCAAACTGTTAAATTATCAAGCTAAAAAGGAAGATTTTTAATCAAGAAGATTAATTTTCTACCCAAAAAGATGAATTTTCAAGAAAATAGATAAATTTCCAACCAAATAGTTGACTTTTTGACTAAAAAATATCATTTTTTGATGAAAATTGGAAAAGTTAAATTTCCAGTAATAAATTACATAATTTTAAGCAAGAAAAGCAAAAAAAAATTCAATTTAAGAGATGAATCTTCAAGGAAAAAATAAATTGTTAACAAAGTTGTTTAACTATCATTCAAAAAAGAGGAATTATCAATGAAAAATGCAAAAGTTGACATTTCAACCAAAAAATATTTTAATTTCAAATAAAAAATAATAGAATTCAACCAAAAAGACGAATTTTTACCATAATAGTTGAATCGTCAACCAAAAGAGTTAATTTTCTGCCAATCAGTTATTTTTTAACAAAAAAAGAAAAGATGAAATGTCAACCAAAAGAGATTATTTTTCAATAGGAGCGTTTAATTTTCAAGTCAAAAAGACCAATTTTCCAGAAAACAGTTTATATTTCTACCAAATTGTTGAAATTTCAAGCCAAAAAGGCGAATTTTCAAACAGAAAGGATAAATTTTTAACAAAATTGTTAAATTTTCCACCAAATAATTAAATTTTCATCCGAATAAGAAAAGTTTAATCAAAATTTTAATTCTGAACAAAAAATCTAATGATTGACATTTTACGCAAAAATAAATTACCAACAAATTAATGTTAACCAAATGGTGGAATTTTCAAAACAAAAAAAGTGAATTTTCAACCAAAATAGTTGAATTTTCAACAAAGCAATAAAATAATAAAAATTTGTAGCCAAAAAAGATAACTTTTCTCAACCAAATAGAATTAACTCTTCACCAAAAATAGTTGGATTTACCTGTTATGGCGAAACATTTTTATTATTCCATGGTTCTATTGAAAATACAACAATTTGTTTTAGAAAATAATTCTTTTGTTTGTGGTGCTTATAATATCAACTATTACGTTTTTTGTTGGAAATTCGTCTTTCTGGTTTGATAGTTCATCTCTTTTGGTGGAAATTTCATATTTTTTGGATAAAAAAATTATAAAATATCCAAACTGGAAAATTCTTGAATTATAAAACTCCCGAAACAATACAAAAATTGTTTCTCAATCAATATTATTTATTTATTAAAAATACAATCATCAAATATTTTTATAAAAAAAAAATATTTTTTCCTGTTCAAAGTTTCTGAAATTATTGTTTGAATTAAAAATAACAATTATTGAAAAAATATATTTTTGGATGAAAATTTTTCGACGACTGAAAAATCCTCAAATAAAATTCCCGAATAATATAATTCCCAAATAATGAAATTCCCAAATAAAAAAAAATCCCGAACAGTTTATGATATTACCGAAATGAAAAATTCCCGACAGTTTATAATATTACCGAATTTTTAAATTCCCGATAGAAAATTGCCGAATTATAAAATATCCAACCTGGAAAATTCTTGAATTATAAAACTCCCGAAACAATACAACAATTGTTTCTCAATCAATATTATTTATTATTTAAAGATAGAATAATCAAATATTTGTATAAAAAAAAACATCTTTTTTTTTGTTCAAAGTTTCTAAAATTCTTGTTTGAATTTAAAATAACAATACTTGAAGACAATTTTCATCGAGAAATATATTTTTTTACAATTATTGTTATTTCAAAGTTAAACAATAATTTTAGAAACTTTAAACATTAAAAATCATTTTTTTCTTGATAAGAATATTTGATTATTATATTTGTTTATATTCGGGAATTTTCTAGTTCGGATATTTTATAACTTGGCGAATTTCTGTCTGGAATTTTAAAATTCGGTAATATTATAAACTGTTGGGAATTATCCATTTCGGTAATCTATCACCTGTTCGGGAATTTTCCAATTCGGGAATTCCGTTATTCGGGAGTTATTATATTATATATATATATATATATATATATATATATATTATATATTATTAATCGGGAATTTTATTACATATTGGAAAATTTTATTATTCGGGAATTTGACAGAGTTGGGAATTTTATTTTCCGGGACTTTTCAATCCTCCAAATTTTTATATATAACACCCATATACCTATCTACCTTATACCTACATACCTTACACCTATATACCCATATACACACTACTGTTTTCCAACCGAGCAAGTCACGCCTACCCCGAAAGGGAAATGGCTTAATGGTATAATAATAATAATAATTCACAAGAAGTGAGGGATTTTGTAGGTTTTCACATATTTGAAGAGATTTTAAAATATGTTTTGCAATTAATTTGAATTCATTTGAAATTCACCCTGAATCATTACTAATTCATTCAGAATTCTTTTATTATCTCTTACCAATTTTTTTAATTTAACTGATTTCTTTTAAATTAAATCAATTCTGTTCAGTTCAATCAATTTTTTTTCTAATTTTCAGTTTTTGTTTAATTCGTGTTAATGCTCATGTTGACTTTCAGTCACTTTTTGGATTAGAAATTAGTCTTTCTGCAAAAAACGTCAAATTAAAAATTATTGCTTCACACTCACGAGACATTCTCTGGAAATCTGCTTTCCGCCAATATCGCATTCAAAATACAGTACCTTCAAATACTTGTCAATTCGACGTTTTTTTGTAGGGTACTTTTTTCTGATTTTTTCGGTTTAAATGGGTCACTTTTGTAAAATAAATTGAAGCTGTGACAGCCTTTAGAATAATAAATGGCAAATTCAGGTCTCGGGCTAAACACACTATTGACACTTTTTTTTAAAGCGTTGACGCTGTTTTGCTATTATTTCGAAGAAAATACACTAAAGACACTACTTTCAAATCAAAAACACGAATTTATCAACCAAGAAAGATTTTTCAAACTATAAAAAAAATGTCATAAAAAATGTGGATTTTTCAAGCCAAACACATGGGCTTTCAACAAAACTGTTAAATATTTAACTGAATATTTAAATTTTCAATCAAAAAGATGATTTTTTAAACAAGAAGATTAATTTTCTATCAGAGAAGAAGAAGTTTGAATGAAATATGTACATACATTTTTAACCAAATATTTAAATTTTCAACTAAAAAGATTAATTTTCTACCAAAAAAGACGAATTTTTAACAAATAATATAAATCTCCACCTAAGTACTTGAGCAATGGATGTGATGTTAGTTCAAATTTGATTTAATTTCCAGTTTATATTTTTTCGCTTCGAATTTTTTTACATAAATGGTTTAATTTAAAACCAAAAAGATCAATTTTTAACCACAAATGGAGCAGATAAATTTTAAACTCTCATATTTTTACTAATGGAAGATATTATCTGCATTTTGAAACGATAATTAACAAACGTGAACAACAACAGATTCGATAAAAATGTTCACGTATAAAAAAGTTATACTAAAATACATTTTACTTTTTCGTAACAACTTGCATAATTTATGATAAAAATTAGAAAATTAATTTTTTATGAAAAAACTTCACTACATCTCTCAATGCATAATAAAATATTAGTGGCAAATGGATTACTATTGAGCAAAGGCAATAATTGCCGAGAAAATAGACAACTTAAAAATTTGTTATATTTCTTAAAAACTGAAAGATTGATAATTACTACCATTACTCTATGTCTCATTCATTTTCTTCAATTTTGCACAACTTATATAATAATAAAAATTAATATTATTCGTAGCATTTATCAAATTGAAATTCATATACTCATATACATGTTATAACGAACAATTCACAATTTATTTGAGAAATAATATTTATTTTAATTTATAAAATAAAAAATTTTATTACGGCAACATAATTTACAAATAAGTTCAGGAGTAAACAAATTTAAGAGTAATTTATAATAAATTGAATTATAATTATATTCACAATCCTTTCCAGATGATAACGATGGCAGAATTTACCTACAAATAAATTATGAGAAATCTATTTCCTTATAATTATTTTATACAAATATTTCGTGACATTAATTAAATATAAGTAACATAGAAAAAATAAGTTGTTGGTTCATTCTTTTTTAAAAACAAAAAATTAGTAGGCGCGCGCAAGACTACTAGTAATTCAATTGAAAAATATTCTAAACCACGTGTTTATAAAATGTGTATTCCACCAATTTAAAATCCCATCGACTTTCCTTTTTTTGTACTGTTCGATTATTTTTATTTATGTAATTACTTTTTTATTATATATACTAGATCAACATGTGCGCGCGCAAGCGCGCGCTAACTTTTGTATTCCTTTTTCTCATTCACTCAATTTTCGAATAACTATTTATTCGTTAATATTTTTTGACCAATCACATTCTTGCTGGAATTATATTCTCAAAGAATGTATTCAGTGAATCCATGTAACGCAGAATCTACTATTACAATTAATAATAGTAAATGGCGAGATATCATTTTAAGATTTCAAGGGCACGTTATATGTGAAATAATATATTTGAAAGAACATAATTTTTGTACAATGACATTTGCGGGTACTTCCACGGCCATTTTTGTTAAATGTAAGCATCAATATACACCGCTAAATCATTAACAAATTAATACCGATAATTTAAACAATCATATTCTGATCCGATTCTCAGTTCTCAATATAAAAATCAATAAACATGTATTTGCACTGGAATGTTCGAATAAATTTTTATAGAAAAAGAAGAGCGTGTCAAAATAAATTGCTAAATAATTAAAACATATGTACACGTCATTTTGAAAAATTGAATTCCAATTTCATTTTTATGAAAATTATAATTATAATTAACGTTTTAAACTAATTTCAGAATAAATTAAATCATTTGCATATAATTGTGAGAATGGAATTGAGATGCTTATTCCAAAACAGCACGAAAATTTAAAGCAATTATATAGTTGCAAAAGAGATATTTTAAACATGAATAAACCAGCCCCATGCCACTTCTCGGTGGAGGCCTGTGGAAAATATTGTCATGAGAGTTGACGGTCGCCGGTGGCGGCGCCAGCTATGCAGTTGGCCTATAATTCAAATAATGCAAAGCGAAAGTGTTAAAAAAAATGTTTGTTAAATAAAAATAATTTTATGATAGTTCTGGGTAAAAGATAATGATCTTTAAGATTTTGTAAATCTTTTGAGTTAAAAATAATTTGCGAAAATCGTAAAATTCACTGTTTTTAGACTTAAATCCCAATGCATTCCTACGAACTACAACAAATTATTATGTATGCGCAATTAAATCAGACATGTAATTATTTGTCTAATTTTTAAATATTTTAAAAGAAAATAGTCTAAACTTTATAATATTTTTTATCATAATATCGAATATAATATTTACTTTATTTATTTATTAATTTAAATTCATTTCGGATTTTCCAATATTTCAATAAACAAAGTACGTGTTTCAATGAACTTCTTATAAAGGGGGTAGGTAAAATTAATAAAATAATGCCTAAGTTATAGAATGAAACATTTTTTTATACATATATAAGTTTTTAGTGAAAGTTAAGTATTAAAGATACATATGCTTTCACCGCAACAGCAAATTGATAACAATTTTTTAATAGAAAGTAATCAATTCTATATATGTATAACTATATATAAATTTCTTATGCCTCTTAGAATTTGTCATGTGTTACATATTTCAAGTTCAAAAAATGAAACTTGTTAAAAATGATTTATAAAATCGAGGAAAATATTCTAATATATAAATAACTAATTTTTGAAAAGAACTCGACGTGAGCTTTCGAAAAAAATATTTCGGGTTTTCTTTATTTGACAATAAATATTTAGAGTTTAATGTTTTTCTTTGTCTCTTTAGGTCAAAGTTGCAATTCTTATTTAATTCTGATGCTGTATCGCTTATTTTATTCCTTAAAAGATTCTCTGCAAATCTCATCGGTACATTTTTATTAAAAAAATTTTATTTATGAAAACCTATTGTTTACAAAAATAACGATTTTCTAATTCCTAAATAAGTTTTTCAATAAAAACGTACCAATGAGATTTGCAGAGAATCTTTTAAGGAATAAAATAAGCCCTATAGCATTAGGATTAAATAATACTTGCAACTTTCACCTAAAGTTAGAGAGAAAAACATTAAAGCCTAAAAACTATTGTTAAATAAACAATGAAAATTGTGAAATATTTATTTCATAAGTTCACCTCGAATTCTTTTCCAAAACTAGTCATAATTAACAATAAAATATTTTCCTCGATCTTATAACTCATTTTCAAAAACGCTCATTTTTAAGCTTTAAATAACTTTAGTTCATGTTTAATTTAAAAAGAAGTATTATGAAAATTCTCTTTTCGTCTTAAATCTTAAGCTAAATTTCATGAAAATAGTTATTCCGAAAAGCAAATTGTTAAATGAATTCATTAAAATTGATTAAATTTGTTAACATTGTATATTTTTGGTTCATTTTTTTAAACTTGAAAATTTGAAAATCAGGGTGGCCGTTTTAATCACAGAAAAAAATTCCCGGTTTTTTCCCGGTTCGCTAACATTTTTCACGGTCAATGAAAGTACAAAATTCTAACTCTGAAGCTAAAAATGTGTCCATTTGAAGTAATAAAAACTGAGCTGCAAATCACTTTAAGCAATTTTAAGCTAGAAATATTACAAATTGAACGATTACATTTTTGTTATAAACTGAACACTTCTCAAATCAGAAGTTAAAATATTTTTATTTTAAATAGTTTAAAAATCTTTGAAAAGCTTCAAAATTTTATTTTAAAAATTTTGAAACATCTACGCGTTGTTTTACATTTTTTCAAATTATGAATTAATTTTTTAATTTTTTCAGACCTTCTAAACATCTTTCAAAATGATTCGAATTCTTCCTAAAATTTCGTTTAAATCCTGCAAAATAAAAAATATTTCTCTTAAAATTAATTTTTCAAAATAGAAAGTCATTTTCAATTTTCCTAAGAATCTTAATAAAATGTTTTTTATTCTTTTGAAGCCTTTCACAATCCTTGAAAATCTTCTAAATTTTTTTTTCGAAACCTGCACAAATCTATATTTTGTTTTAAATTAGGCCGTGGGCTATTTATACCGAAATTTCGGTACGAATAGCCAAATTTTGTCGGTGTACGTAGACACTTTGTTTAAATTATTTGAAATCATTTCAAATTTTAAATTGAAACTAAATTCAACTTATTTGAAATTTTTCTAGGAATAATAGGTAATAATAGGTGTTAAATATTTATTATACATCAAAATTCAGCAATTTTAATTAGAAATTAAATTTTTTGAAATAGAACCATTAAAATTGTGACGTTC
>CAKNYM010050343.1:30352-41068 GCA_932195095.1 Andricus curvator
ATAGGGGACCCCAGGGACAAAATTTTGATAATAGGGAACTTTAGGGACTAAGTTTAGAAAAAGGCGACTTTAGGGATCGAAACTTGAAAATAGCGGTCTTCAGGGACCGAATCTTGACAATAGGGGCTTAAGGGACCAAAACTTGATAATAGCGGCCTTTTTACCAAATTTTGACAATATTTCTTTAGGAATAAAATCTCGAAATGAGGGGACTTTAGGGACCAAATCTTAAAAGTAGGGGCCATCAGGGCCCAATTCTTGAAAAAAGGGGAGTTTAGGAATCCAATTTTGAAGATAGGGTACTTTAGGAACCTAATCTTGGAAATAGGGAGCTTTAGAGACCAAATATTGAAAATAGGGAACTACAAGAACCAAAAATTGAAAATAGAAGTATTTAGTGACCAAATCTTGACAAAAAGGGACTTTAGGGACAAAAGTTAAAAATAGGGGACTTTAGTAACTAAATATGGAAAATAGGGGGCTTTAGGGACCAAATATTGAAAATAGGGAGCTTTAGAAATCCAATCTTGAAAATAGGGGACCTCAGGAACAAACTTTTTATAATAGAGAACTTTAGCGGATAAATTTAGAAAAAATAGGGAACTGAAGAAATCATATCTTGAAAGTAGGGGACTTTATGGATCTGATCTTGGAAGTAGGAGACTTTAGGGACCAAAACTTAAAAATAGGGGCCTTCAGAAACCAATTCTTGAAGATAGGAGTCTTCAGGAACCAATTCTTGAAAATAGGGGATTTTAGGAACCAAATCCTGAAAATTGTTTAAACAATAATTTTTGTTAACTTTCAATAAGTATTTCCGCGCTCTAACTGAAAAGTTGAAAACAAATTGAAAAATTAATTAAAACCCACAATTTTCTACCTTTATTCTAAAAGAAAAATGCTATAAACAATAATAAATTGTACAAAGAATTTTTCAAAACATCTAAGTATCAGTAGAATCAGTAGATTTTAGAAAAAAATTTGAGTAAATTTAAAAGATATTCAGAAGTTTTGAAACGATTTGAAAATAATTAAAACTTGTAATGGGTTTTCAAGAATTTTGTAAGGTTTCACGAAAATGAAAAAAAATTGTTTAGGTTCCTAGAACAAATTTAAATAATTTTTTGTGTCGGAAAATTAATTTTAAGAGATTATTTAAAAAGATTTCAAAACATTTTAAAGAAACTTGGCAAAGCAGAATCTGAAAGATTTTAAGGCAATTTTTTTAATTTTGCAGAATTAAAAAAATGCAGGAAAAATTTGAATAATTTTTAAAGATTAGAAGGTCTGGAAGGACTGAAAAGATTTAAAAAAACAATTTTTTTTAAGATTCGTGTGGAAATTTCAAATGATTTTTTATTTTAAAAAATGAACTTCAAGAGAAAATTAAAAAAGGTTTTTCAAAATTTCAAACGATTTCCTATAATTTCGAAAAAGAGTATTGAAGATTTTGAAGCAAAATGTTTCAATTTCGTAAGATTAAAAAATTAAAATTGTGTAAATTCAAGAAATATTTAGAGTAATTGAAGAGATTGAAAAAGAATTTTAAACTTAAAAAATCTTTAGAAATGTAGCTTTTTAAAGATTAAAAAAAATCGAAAGGTTTCCAGAGAATAAACAAATTTTCTTAAACTTCCTGGGAAAATTTCGAAGATTAGAAGGAAAGTTAAAAGTCGGTTAAAAATATTTTTAGGAATTTAAGACGTTTTAAATAGATTAAAAATATTTAAAAACTGGGAAAGATTTCCGAAAATTTATCAAATATTTATTGATTTCTTCCAAACTTCCAAAAGTCCTGAACATCTTTTAAAAAAACTCGAGTTTTTCCTAATACTTTGTAAAATTCTGATAAATAAAAAAAGTTTCTTTAAAATCTTCTAGATTCTTTTTTGACGCATCTGAAATATTCAAAAATCTTTTTGAATTTTCTCAAGAATCTTATAAAAATTATATTTATATTAATTTAAAAACAAACTGATAATACCAAGTTTCTTGTCCTTAATTCTCAGAATTTAATTTCAGCTCGAATTTGAATGTTCAAAAATTTTTAACAAATAAATAGTTATTTGAATTTTTTATATTGTATTCAGTGTTACTTCAAAATATTGTTTTATTTATGAATTAGGGTGTGGATGTATGGGAAATAAGGAGGAAATATGGGGAGGTGAGGAGAAAAAAGGCAGTGGACGAGAAGTGGGGAAGTGAGGGGTGGGAAATTTGGGTTTGGGAAGTGAGGAAAATTAGGAGTAGGGAATTTGGGGTCGGGAAATGGGAGGAATGACGAGAGGGAAAGTATGGAAAGTAAGGAGGAAATAGGGGAGGTAAGGAGAGCGGAAGTGAAGAGGAAGTGTAGAAGTGGGGAAGTGAGGGGTGGGAAATTTGGGTTTGGGAAGTGAGGAAAATTAGGAGTAGGGAATTTGGGGTCGGGAAATAGGGGGAGGGGAAGTATGGGAAATAAGGAGGAAATAGGGGAGGTAAGGAGAGCGGAAGTGAAGAGGAAGTGTAGGACAAGTGGGGAAGTGAGGGGTGGAAAATTTGGGTTTGGGAAGTGAGGAAAATTAGGGGTAGGGAATTTGGGGTCGGGAAATAGGGGGAATTATGGGAGGGGGAGTATGGGAGATAAGGAGGAAATAGGGCAGGTGAGGAGAGGGATAGTAGAAGTAAAGAGAGGACATGGAAGAGGAAGTGGGGGGAAATTGAGGGGTGGGGAAGTAGGAGAAGTGAGGGTTGGGAAATTTGGGTTTGGGAAAATGAGGAGTGGGAAATTTTGGGTCGGGAAGCAGGGGGAATGAGGGGAGGGTAGTATGGGAAATGAGGAGGAAATAAAGGAAGTGATGAGAGGAGAAGTAGAAGTGAGTGAAATGAGGGGCGAGTCAGTGAGGGGGTAAGGGAAGTGAATAGAAGTAAGGGGAGAGGAAGTGATGGAAAATGAGGATGAGTAGGGGAAGTGAGGGGAAACCGGTGGAGGGGAGTAGGGGAAGATTAGTAGGGTAGTGCGGGTGAGTAGGAGAGGGAAAGTGAGGGCTGGAGAAGGGGAGTGTTATCTGGCGAATTGAGGAGAGGATGAAGTAGAGGAGGAAGAAGTTGGGGAAGGGGAATTTTTTAACTTCTTTTTTTTAATTTTTTGTTTGATTCGAACAATTTTAAGAGGTGAGAGGAGCATAAAAATAAGGAAAACAAAATTGCCCCTTTAAAATTACTGGTTAAATGATTATTCTACCAATTTTTCTTCTAGTTATGAATCATTGTGACGTTCGAGGGAGCGAAGCCTACTGTGGAGAAGAATCTCATACAATGTTGCATGAACAAGGAGGTGCAGCTCAAATAGCTGGAGTAACACTTTGCGCATTGGCAAACAATCGGGACGGAACTTTCGACCTTAAAAAACTGGAATCAAAAATTAAAGGAGATCGACAGCACGAGCCGATTTCAAAATTGGTCATAGTTGAAAACACTTTTAACGGGAAGATTCTCCCACAAACTTGGATCCAGGATCTTGTTCAAATAACTAGGAAACACTCCCTCAAATTGCACATGGATGGAGCAAGATTGTGGAACGCATCTGTAGGTTCCGATGTACCCGTTAAGGAAATCGTTTCCGAATTCGACTCGGTGACTTTCTGTCTCAGTAAAGGCTTAGGATCACCAGCAGGATCTCTACTTTGTGGATCAAAGTCGTTTATCGAAAAAGCTAGAAGAGGAAGAAAGGTTTTGGGCGGTGGAATGAGACAAGTTGGAGTTCTTGCTGGACCTGCTTTGGTGGCTTTGGAAGAAATAGTACCATTATTAAAAGAAGATCATAGAAGAGCCGCTAAGTTAGCGAAAGCGATCAACGATCTGGGATCAAAAACTTTTAGTGTTGATTTAAATGAGGTGCAGACAAATATGATTTTTGTGAAGATTTCTTCGGAGAAAGTAACTTCTAGGGATTTTGTGCAGAGGCTGATGAGTGTTGAGAGTGATGATCCTGATGATAAAATCATTGTTCGGGGCATGGCTTTGACACCAACTTCAGCGAGATTTGTTATATATTACCAAATCAATGATGAATTAGTTGATGCTGCTATTAGGAAATTCGCCTATGTTGTGAAACTATTCGAGTGATTGTTTTTATGTCTGGATTATAAAAATTCTTATTTATTCACAGCCTTTCTCCCATTCTCCTCTTCATCAAATAATGGATAAGTTCACTTTTCAGTTTACAAAATTAATTTAAAAAAAATGAATTTTCAATGAAATAATTAAATTTTCAACGGCAGAGATGAACTGGCAAATAAAATGATGAATTTTCAACCCGGAAAATTAATTTTTAAGAAAATAGTTGAATCCTCAGCCGAAACAGATTAATTTTTTACCAAAAAAGTTGAAATTTCTACCATAAGAGACGAATTTTAAATGAAAGCGTTGAAATTTCAAGAAGAAAAAAAGGTTTAACCAAATTATTGAATTTTCGATCTAAAAACATGAATTTTTACGAAACAGTTGAAATTTTAACTAAGTCAAGAAAAAGAATAAACTTCAACCAAATTGTTGAATCTTTAAGTCAAAAAGACGAATTTTCTACAAAATAATGGAAGATTTAACCCAAAAATATGAGTTTTCAACACAACAGTTGAATTCTCAACTCGAAAATATGAATTTTAAACAAAAAAAAATAATTTTCAACTCGAAAAGACAAATTTTCCACCAAGAAGATTAATTTTCTACCAAAAAGACGATTTTTCAACAAAATAGTTAAATTTTTAACCACAGAGATGAACTTTTAAATCAAATGATGAATCTTCAACCCGAAAAAACAAGTTTTAAGAAAATAGTTGAATCCTAAGCCAAAACAGATTAATTTTCGACCAAAAAAGTTCAAATTTCTACCAAGAGAGACGAATTTTAAATAAAAGAGTTGAAATTTCAAAAACAGAAAAAAGGTTTATCCAAATTGTTGAATTTTTAAGCCAAAAAGACGATTTTTTTTTACAAAACAGTTGAATTTTTAATTAAGTAAAGAAAAAGAATAAACTTCAAACAAACTGTTGTATTTTCAAGTCAAAAGGACGAACTTTCTACAAAATAATGGAAGTTTTAACCAAAAAAATATGAATTTTCTACACAACAGTTGAATTCTCAACTCGAAAATATGAATTTTAGATAAAAAAATTAATTTTCAACTCAAAAACACAAATTTTCCACCAAGAAGATTAATTTTCTACGAAAAAGACGTTTTTTCAACAAAATAGTTAAATTTTCAACCACAGAGATCAACTTTTAAATAAAATTATGAATCTTCAACACAGAAAATGAATTTCTAAGAAAATAGTTGAATCCAAAACCAAAACAGATTAATTTTTGACCAAAAAAGTTGAAATTTCTACCAAGTGAGACGAATTTTAAATAAAAAAGTTGAAATTTCAACAAGAAAAAAAAGTTTTAACCAAATTATGGAATTTTCAAGCCAAAAATACGATTTTTTTTACAAAACAGTTGCATTTTTAACTAAGTCAAGAAAAAGAATAAATTTCAACCAAATTGTTGAATCTTCAAGTCAAGAAGACGAATTTTCTACAAAATAATGGAAGTTTTAACCCAAAAATATGAATTTGAACTAAAAAAATTCATTTTCAACTCAAAAAGACAAATTTTCCACCAAAAAGATTAATTTTCTACCAAAAAAAGACGAATTTTCCAAAAAATATATCAATTTTCAAACAAATAGTTAAATTTTCACCTAAAAGCCACCAATTTAATTAATTATTAATAAGTAATCATTTAGCCGAATTATTAATAGAATCCAATAAGAAAATTCAATTATTTTTGTCAGAAAGTTATTTCTTTTTGGTTGAGAATTATTATTTTTTTTTTTTATTAAAATCGGTTATTCTTGGTTGAAGATTTTTTTAATTTTGTGGAAAATTCAACAATATTGTTTAGAAATTATTCTTTTTGGTTGAAAATCCGTCTTTGTGGGTTCAAAATTTATCTGTTTTGTTAAAAATTCGTTTTCTTGTAAACTTGGTTGAAAATTCGTCTTTTTGGCTTAAAAATTCAACAATTTGGTTGATTTTTTTTCTTTCTGTGTTGAAAATTCGTCTTTGGGTTTGAAAATTCACCTCTTTTCGCAGAAACTTTATCTTTTTGTGAGAAATGTGAAAATTTTTTGTTCAAATATTAACAATTGCATTTTTCTCTGGGAATTTATCGGCTGAAAATTGAACTTTAAAAAAAAAATTCATATTTGCGGGTAAAAAATTAAACTGTTTAACAGAAAATTTGTCTTTTTGGCTTAAGCATTCAATAATTTAGTAGAAAATGTAAATATTTGATTGAAAATTATTTCTTTTTTTGAAAACTAAACCATTTGGTTAGAAATTAACTTTTTTGATGAAAAGTCGTATTTTCGGCTTAAAATGTAAACTGTCTTGTAGAAAAATTGGTCTTGTTGCCTTGAAATTTTAACAATTCGATTGAATTTTTTTTCTCTCTTGAGAGAGAAATCTTTCTTGGCTGAAAATTCCACTCTTTTGTTGAAAATTCATCTTTTTGGTTTTTGAAAATTTTGAATTTTTTTTCTTTTGGTTGAAACTTCATCGTTTTTAGGGTAAAAATAAAAAATTTGGTTTGCAATTAATCTCCTTTGGTTCAGGCTTCAACTATGTTGTTAAAAAATTCATCTTTCTTGGTTCACAATTAAAATCTTTTTCGGTTGCATTATCAACTATTTGCTTACAAATTTATAAAGTTTGTTGAAAATTCTTATTTTTTGGTAGAAAACTAATCTTTTTGGTTGAAAATTGATCTTTTTTGGTTAAAATTTGTTATTGTTTAGTTGAAAATTTAATTATTTGGTGGAAAATTAACTTTATTATTGAAAAATCACTTCAAAATTTAACAATTTGGTTGAAATTTTTTTCTTTGTAGTTGAACTTTTAATCAAACAGTTGAATCGTCTACCAATTTGTTGAAATTTTAAGCCAAAAAGTCGAATTTTTAACAAAACTGTTAAATTTTCATCCAAATAATAAAAGTTTAACCAAAAAAGATTAACACTGAACAAAAAATTTAATTATTGATATTTTACCCAACAACTATAAAAATATAAATATTACATAAAAAATTCAATTAAATAAAAAATACGAAATTTCAACAGAATTGAGTTTTCAACCAAGACAGATTTTTCAGTCATGAAAGAAAAAATATTTCAAACAAACTGTTGAATTATCAAGCTAAAAAGGATAATTTTTAACCAAGAAGATTAATTTTCTACCAAAAAGACGAATATTCAAGAAAATACATAAATTTCCAACCAAATAGTTGATTTTTTGACTAAAAAAGATCAATTTTTGATAAAAAATGGAAAAGTTAAATTTCCAGTAATAAATTACATAATTTTAAGCAAAAAAGCAAACAAATTTTCAACTTGAGAGATTAATCTTCAAGGGAAAAAATAAATTGTTAACAAAGTTGTTCAACTATCATCCAAAAAAGAGGAATTATCAATGAAAAATGTAAAAGTTGACATTTCAGCCAAAAAATATTTTAATTTCAAATAAAAAATAGTAGCATTCAACCAAAAAGATGAAGTTTTACCATAATAGTTTAATCGTCAACCAAAAGAGTTAATTTTCTGCCAAACAGTTATTTTCTAACCAAAAAAAAAAGATGAAATTTAAACCAAAAGAGATGATTTTTCAATAGAAGAGTTTAATTTTCAAGTCAAAAAAGACAAATTTTCAAGAAAATAGTTTACATTTCTACGAAAATGTTGAAATTTCAAGCCCAAAAGGCGAATTTTCTACAAAACAGTGGAATTTTTAACCCAAAAAGATGAATTTTCAAACAAAAAGAATAACTTTTTAACAAAATTGTTAAATTTTACTACCAAATAATTAAATTTTCATTCGAATAAGAAAATTTTGACAAAATGTTGGAAAATTCAACCATTTGGTTTAAAGTTGAACAAATTTGTTAATTTTTTTTTGTTGATTCATCTGTTTGGTTGGAAATTGATGTATTTTGTTGAAAATTCGACTTTTCTGGTTGAATTTAACTATTTGATACTTTAACAAAAAAATTTGTAAGTAAAAAATAGTAGAATTTAACCAAAAACACGAATTTTCAATAAGAGTTTAATTTTCAAGTCAAAAAGACAAATTTTTACAAAACAGTGGAATTTTCAACAAAAAGTTACTTTTTAACCAATCAGTTGAATTATTTACCAAATTGTTGAAATTTCAAGCCAAAAAGACTTCAACAAAATTGTTAAATTTTCGACCAATAATTAAATTTTCATCCAGATAATAAAATTTTAACCAAACAGATTGATTCTGAACAAAATATTTGATTGTTGATATTTTACTCAAAAATGATATAAATTTCAAATAAAAAATAGTTCAATTCAGCGAATACGAATTTTCAACAAAAGAGTTGAATTGTCAACAAAGATAGATTTTTCAGTCAAGAAACAAAAAATATTTCAACCAAATTGTTAAATTATCAAGGTGAAAGACGACTTTTTAACCAAGAAGATTAATTCTCTACCAAAAAAGGTGAATTTTCAAGAAATACTTAAATTTTCAACCAAATTGATTTTCATCTAAGAAAGGTCAATTTTCTACCAAATAATTAAATTTTCATCCAAATAATAAAAGTTTAGCCAAAAAGGTCAATTCTAAACAAAAAATTTATCTGTTGATATTTTACCGAAAAATGATATAAATTTTTAATAGAAAACTGTTCAATTCTACCAAGTAATACAAATTTTCAAAAAAATAGTTGAATTTTCAACAAAGACAGATTTTTCAGTTAAGAAGGAAAAAAAATTTCAACAAAATTGTTGAATTATCCAGGTAAAAGACGATTTTTTAACCAAGAAGAATAATTTTCTACAAAAAAGAAGAATAAATTTTTAAATTAAGATTAAAAAGAAAACCATTTTATCATGAATAATGTTTGCAAAATAAGCAAGAAAAAGATTCACAATTAAAAAATAAACTTCCAAAACAACCTCACTTTTCGGCTGATTAGAGAGAAGAATAACATAATGAAAAAAAGAGGGAGAAAACAATTTTTGTAAAAAGAATGTATTGAATTTTAGTAATTTTTAGAAATGTATTGAAATATTTTGGGTTGTTTTCTTTTCCTAATTGGAAAATTTAATAATCTAAATAGATTGGCCTTAGAATCACCCACAAGAGAATAAAGTTTCTGCCCAAAGAGATGAATTTTTAAAACCAAAAAAACGAACTCGCAAAAATAGTTGAATTTTCAAGCCAAGAAGACCAATTTTCTACCAATTAGCGGAATTCTCAACCCGAAAATGTGAATTTTCAACAAAAAGTTAAGTTTTAACCAAATTGTTGAATTTTCAAAAAAAAAAAAAATGAAATAATAAAAATTTGTAAGTAAAAAAGATGACTTGTCAAGAAAAAAGATTTTTTTTTGGTTGAAGATTGATCTTTTTGATTGAAAATTCGTCTTTTTGGTTAGATATTTTATCTCTTTTGGTAGAAATTTCATCTTTTTTGGTTAAAAATTCAACTTTTTGGTTGAAGAATATTCAGTTTTGGTCGATAATTCAAGTATTTTGTTGAAAATTCGTCTTTTTTGGTTGAAAATTCAACTACTTGATTTAAAGTTGAAAAACTTTGTTTATAATTTTTTTTTTAAGATTCTCATATCTTTGGTTGAAATTTCATCTTTTTTGGTTAAAAAACAACAGTTTGGTTAAAGATTAATCTGGTTTGGTTGAGGATTCAAGTATTTTGTTGAAAATTTGTCTTTTTCGGTAGAATATTAATCTTCTTGGTTGAAAATTCGTCTTTTTGGTTTGATAGTTTATCTCTTTTGATAGAAATTTAATCTTTTTTGGTTGAAAATTCAACTACTTGATTAAAAGTTGAAAAACTTTGTTCATAATTTTTTTGAAGATTCGTCTCTTTGGTTGAAATTTAATCTTTTTTGGTTAAAAAAACAACAATTTGGTTAAAGATTACTCTGTTTTGGTTGAGGATTCAAGTATTTTGTTGAAAATTAATCTTGTTGGTTGAAAATTCAGAGTTTTTGGTTGAAAATTTAAGTATTTTGTTGAAAACTTGTCTTTTTTCGTAGGAAATTAAACTTCTTGGTAGAAAATTCGTCTTTTTGGTTAGTTTATCTCTTTTGGTAGAAATTTAATCTTTTTTGGTTAAAAATTCAACTGTTTGGTTCAACATTATTCAGTTTTGGTCGAGAATTCAAGTATTTTGTTGAAAATTCGTCTGTTTTGGTTGAAAATTCAACTACTTGGTTTAAAGTTAAATAACTTTGTTTAAATTTTTTTTTTGAAGATTCATCTCTTTGGTTGAAATTTAATCTTTTTTGGTTAAAAAAACAATTGTTTGGTTGAAGATTAATCTGTTTTGGTTGAGGATTCAAGTATTTTGTTGAAAATTAATTTTTTTTGGTTGAAAATTCAGCGTTTTGGTTGAAAATTGAAGTATTTTGTTGAAAATTTGTTTTTTGGTAGAATATTAATCTTCTTGGCTGAAAATTCGTCTTTTTGGTTAGACAGTTTATCTCTTTTGATAGAAATTTAATCTTTTTTGGTTTAAAATTCAACTGTTTGGTTGAAGATTATTCAGTTTTGGCCGAGAATTCAAGTATTTTGTTGAAAATTCGTCTTTTTTGGTTGAAAATTCCACTATTTGATTTAAAGTTGAATAACTTTGTTTATAATTTTTTTTTTTT
>CAKNYM010050343.1:41078-53949 GCA_932195095.1 Andricus curvator
CTATTTGATTTAAAGTTGAATAACTTTGTTTATAATTTTTTTTTTTTTGAAGATTCATCTCTTTGGTTGAAATTTCATCTTTTTGGTTAAAAAAAACAACAGTTTGGTTAAAGATTAATCTATTTTGGTGGAGGATTCAAGTATTTTGTTGAAAATTCGTATTTTTGGTAGAAAAGTAATCTTTTTGGTTGACAATTCAGCATTTTGGTTGGAAATTTCACTATTTGGTTAAAAATTCATCTCTTCGGTTGAAATTTTATCTTTTTTGGTTAAAAAACAACAGTTTGGTTAATGATTAATCTACTTTGGTTGAGGATTCAAGTATTTTGTTGAAAATTCGTATTTTTTGGTAGAAAATTAATCCTTTTGGTTGACAATTCAGCGTTTTGGTTTAAAATTTCATTATTTGGTTAAAAATTCATCTATTTTGTGGAAAATCCAATATTTTTATTTGAAATGTTAGGAATGTAAAGCGTTTTAAATTAAATTCAATAAAGCATCAACATTAATTTCATTAAAAAGAATTAATTCCCCTATTTTCGTGAAAAATCTCCTCACTTCCCTCAAAGGAACCAACAACCGATTTATCGAATAGCTCAAAAATTGCGCTGCTTCTTTTATTACCACCGTAACAATCCATTTGCCTTTACAACGAAAAATTTCCTGTAAAACTAGAGACCTAATTGTCATCAAACGTATCAAATCAAGCGCAACTCTGTTAACTCTGGAAGGCATCATTTCCAGTTTCATCATCATCATCTTCTTCTCCCTCGCTCTCGAAAGTGTTATCAGGAATATCATACAATCGGATCATAGGCTTGTTCGGATCCTTCATGATCAAATACTTTCCGTCTTTCTGCTTCATGCAAATATCCACAATACATCTCAGAATTCCCCAAGCGTTGTCCATATTCAGATTAATCTGGGTGGCGAATTCGTTCGGTTTGTACTGCTGGGTTCCCAGAATCACATGTTTGCTCGAGTCGCGCACCATGGCTCTCGAGACATATCCAAACTTGATCTGATCAGATCCTGCCAGGAGAGCCTGGACGGTCCACTTGGCCAGTTTGCAGGCGTTGTTGCGCAGCTCGTTTGCCAAAACCGCGCCACGTTGAGTGTCCAGCTTCTGACGCCACTCAACACCATTCGCGAGTTTCGAGTCCCACTCGTTCAGCGCCTTGATCGTCAGGAACTGAGTTTCGTTGTTGGGTCCTTGCATGACAGCATCGTGCTCACATCTCGAGATCAGGACGATGCCGTTGTTCAAATCCCACTTCCGGTAGCGATAAGCCACACTAGCCACGTCTCCTTCCTCCTCCTCCTCGGAAATAAAGGGATTAGCCTCTTCGAACTTGTATCTCGGTTCATTAGATTTAAGAACCTGCTGGGAGAAATTGTGATTGATGAAGGTGGCTTCCAGGGCGAGATTTCGCGGTGAGTTGAGAGAATTCCCATCATCCTGAGGAGGCTCGACGCTAGTTTCGTTCACAGTGAGGAGATCGAATTCGGTGTTGTCTCGTTTATCAAAGAAGAGCTTGTCCCCGATTTTCTCAATGACTATGTCCCAGGAGTAATTACTCCGAGTGGAGCACATAATCGTTGCGAGGATGGCATCAGTGGCATAAACATTGCCCTCAGTTTTCGAGAGTTTACGAATTATGGGGTCGTCGGTGGTGGTGACGGTATGGAAGACGCGGTCGATCCTTTGCAGAGGTTTCTCGTTTTTGACGTTGACTCTGTCGTAGGATTTGTCGTAATACTCGAGAGATCCGCAACAGAGGACGTCCTCGCCATCCTTCACGGCCGGAAGAGACAATTTGGCCAGTCGTGGAAAGTCCATTTCCTCGATAGTGACCCAATCCGGACGCACGGTGACGGAAGCATCGCGGTTTTTGATCTGGGGTTGGTTTCTGTTGTTGCGGAAGCCACCCTGCTGACGACCCCATCGTTTCGTCTGGCCCTTGCGTTCCCGCTCGCGCAGCTTCAACTTGTTCAAGGTCTGCATCTGGTTCATTCCTCCACGTTGACCTCCACGTCCTCGCATGTTACGCTGATTGTGTCTGCCGAAGCGTCCGCGCTGGTATGGTGGTTTCTGGACTCTGGTGGTGTCCACCAGGTGGAATGTCGACTCGTCTTCATCGTGATAGTAGGCGTATTGACTTCCAGAGCCAAATTGGGATGCGTATTTGTCTGTAAAGAGATTCAATGTGAGAATTGGAAGCCTTAATTCAATCATTTTGAGAATCAGATAAAAAATAGTGTAAGAGTCTTTAACGTCAGAGAATCCAAAATAGGAGAAAAAAGAACAACCAAGTTGTATCAACTCTATCGGACAAGTTTATTAAAATCTTGAAACCCCAATGTTTCGGAAATACACCATTTCCATCATCAGGGGAACCAATTTATGGGGAATTGTCAAATTGTAGGCAAATTTTAGCACCTACAGTGGCAATCACATTATTATTAGGAATTAAATATTTCATAACGGAAATTGATCTTATCACATCTAAAAATTTTTAATCCAGAAGGGGCAGTTATGAAAGTAAGAAATAATAATGAAATTCGTACATGAAATACGGAAAGTAGACTTGAGGTTAGGAGTTTGATGAAAGAGAGCGCGAGCTTTTAAAAAGTTCAAAAGTGAATAATGTAACGCATGCCATTCAGGAAAAACGAAATATTTGCTATTGCTCTAATTGACTTATTTAGCTCACAGGGTGTCTACCCAAATCCTGGAAAAAAATTCCCTGACAATCCCAGGTTTTTTCCAGCTATCTCAAGATTTTTCCAGGTTTTTTTCATAGTACGGAAGCCATTCAAATATTTCGCATTTTTAAAATTTTAAATTATATTACAATATATTCTTAAATACAAAAGTACCAGCGATAAATTAAATAATTAAATAATACTAAAAACATACTTAATCATTTCCCGAATTTTTCCCTAAAGTTCATGACTTTGAATAATAATTCAAATAAATTTTTGTTATATCTTCTTATACTTCAAATTCAGTACATATTTAGGTAAAATTAATGTGGGTACTATATTAAATTCAATTTAAACCGCTTCAAATTCCTAATTTTTAAAGTAAAAATATTGCGTTTTAACACGATATATGGGTTTTTAACAAAATAGGTAAATTTTCAACCAAAAAGATTAATTTTCTACCAAAAAAGACGATTTTTCAACAAAATACATGAATTATTAACCAGTAGTGTAATTTTCAACTAAAAAAGATCAATTTTTAACCAAATAGTTGAATTTTGAACTAAAAAAGACCAGCTTTGTACCAAAAATGGAATAATTTAATTTTCCTTAAAAAAAATTAATTAACCACAAAAAAATTTCAACCAAAGTGATGAATTGTCAACTAAAACTAGGAATCTTCAACTGAAATAGATGATTTTAAAACTAAAATAATGAATATTTAACTGGAATACTTGAATTTTCAATCAAAAATATTACTTTCATACCAAAAAAACACGATTTTTCAATAAAATGCATGAATTCTCAACCAAATATTGAATTTTCAACTTAGAAAGATCATTTTTCAACGAAATAGTTGCATTTTGAACTAAAAAAGATCAGTTTTCAACCAAAAATGGAATAGTTTAATTTTCGTTTAAAAAAATCTTTTCCACACAAAAAAACAACAAATTTTCCGCCAAAGTGATGAATTTTCAACTAGAATGATGAATCTTTAACTGGAAAAATTGATTTTTCAACCAGAAAAGTTAATTTTGAAACAAGAAGATTTATTTTCTACTAAAAAAGACGACTTTCAACAAAATACATGAATTTTGAAACACAAAAGATCAATTTTCAATGAAAAATGGAATACTTAAATTTTCATTAGAAATAAACATTAATTTTCAAACAAACTGATGCATTTTCAACTAATTAATTTCTACCAAAAAATACGATTTCTCAACAAAATACACGAATTCTCAAGCAAATAGTTGAATTTTAAACTAAAAAAGATCAGTTTTCAAACAAAAATGGAATAATTTAATTTTTATTAAAAAAAAATCAATTTTCCACAAACAAAAAATGTCAACCAAGGTGATGAATTTTCAACTAAAATTATGAATCTTCAACTGGAATAGATGAATTTAAACCAAAAGGATGAATTTTCAAATAAAATTATGAATATTTAACTGGAATACTTGAATTTTCTACCAAAACGATTAATTTTTAAACAAGAAGATTGATTTTCTACCAAAAAGACGATTTTTCAAGAAAATACATAAATTCTCAACCAAATATTGAATTTTCAACTGAAAAAGATGATTTAAAAAAAAATTAATTTTCCACATAAAAAAAAAAATTCAGCTAAGTGATGAATTTTCAACTAGAATGATGACTATTCAACTAAAATAGATGAATTTGAACCAAAAAGATGAATTTATAACAAAACAGTTTACTTTTAACCAAGTAGTTTTATTTTCAATGTAAAGGATGAATTTTCAAAAGAAATTATGAATATTTAACTGGAATACTTGAATTTTCTACCAAAAAATATGATTTTTCAAAAAAGTATATGAATTTTGAGCGAAATAGTTGAATTTTCAACTAAAAAAGATAAATTGTCAATAAAAAAATGAATAGTTAACTTTTCAGTTCAAAAAATTGATGTTTAATCAAAGAGATGAATTTTCAAATAGAATGTTGGAATATTCAATTAGAATAGTTACATTTTCAGTTAAAAAGAGAATTTTAACAACAACAAAAAACTATTTTGCAAAAACATAGTTACATTTTCAACAAAAAAGATTAATTTTAACTAAAATTAATTTTCAACCGAAAAAGAAACAAATTTTCAAAAATTAGCTCATTTTACAACTAATGAGATGAATTTTCAATTAAAATGATGAGTCTTCAACCAAAGAAAATTAATCTTTAACGAAAAACTTTAACTTTAAATCAAGTAATTAAATTTTCCTTCCAAAAAAGATGAATTCTGAACGAAAATCCAAAACAGTCGAATTCAACCAAAAAAAGAAAAATTTTCAACATGAATTGAATTTTCAACTAAAAAGATTAATTTTTCGCCAAAAAGAACGATTTTTCAACAAAATGAATTAATTTTTAGCCAGATACTTGAATTTTCAACTAAAAACGATCAATTTTCAATAAAAAATGGAATAGTTCAATTTTCAGTTAAATAAATTAATTTCAAACCAAAAAAAAACGAATTTTCAACAAAATAGTTAAATTCAGTAATATAAAGTCACTTTTGCAAATGAAGAATCATTGTTATTCAATTTTATATTGGAATTTAAAAAAAAAATTAAGCATGCTCACGAAAAAATTCCCTGACTTTAAAAAAAATTCCCTGACATTTCCAGGTTTTTCCAGGTATATAAAAATTCCCTGACAATTCCAGGTTTTCCAGGTAGGGTAGACACCCTGGCTCACTTCTTGAGATCTGTATATTTATAAATAGAGGTTAGGAAACAGTAAACAAACCGGCCCACCTGATCCACGCGCACGCGCAAATAAGCAGTCGTACGCTCTTCTATTGTACCGTACGGCAATGATGCGAGAAATATGATCAAGTTCAGCCTTTTTTAATATTAAAAAAAAAATAACAGAGTTCAATCATAAAAAGTAACCTACTTACGAAAGAAAACACCGCTAACCAAGTCACGGAATGGTTTTTATCATTTTTTTTTCACTCCGAAACTCGCTTTTAACGCACGTACGGGAATGACGTTTTTGTTGTCAAAATGCACTTTTCAGTTTTAATATCAGATTCACAAAAAAAAAGTTAATATTTTAAGCTCAATTTTATAGAATCTTGTATTTTTTGATAGTAGGAGGGGAAATCTTGCATAAGACACCCATCCTAGCAGTCGTTTACCTGGGTAGGCGATTCTTAAGATGGGTAGTGTCAGATTCCTACTGACTAAAACCCCCCCTATCCTGCCAACCCATGCTCCCGGAAATAGAATCTTGTATTAAACGATACGCTAAAATATCTGTATTTATTACTTAACTGCAACTACAACATTTTACTAAAAAAAAAGACGTACGGTAATGACGTCTGAAATGACTGAATTTAATGGACTTAAAAACGTGCATACATTAAATTTATATTCATCTAAAGTTTACGCACTTGATACGTTAAGAGTTTTTCAGGTTACTATCTAAAAAAAGGAAGAAAATCAGTTTATCCGTGTGCAAAGTGAGGTTGGGACGCCGTACGGTAATGACGTTTGGGGTGTTCTCATATTAAATTGAAGTAAATGGGAACAGAAATGAAAGAAAAAAACTGACCATTTTGTAGAGGATGATAATAAGTGTTTATTAAATTTAAAAAAAATCAGTACTAGCTTCTAAGTTAATGTTATATTACTGGGACTTCAAGTTTGCCTTCAATTTGACAATTACACTTATATAAATCTAAAAAAATGTAATAATAATCTTACTAGTATAATAATCTTACTAGTATGATAATATGAACAATTTTAAAAAAAGGGTGTAAATAACCACTTACGAACTAGTTACAAAAGTCCTAGTAATCTTTGGAGTAGAGTTCAATAATTGAGATCAATTTAAAAAGTCAGTAGTAATTTAAAAATATATATCAACAGATGTCAATTAAAATATAATGTATGAAATTTCTGTAAAAGGAAATTATAATTTTATTAGTAAATAATAATATCATAATAAAGATCGAAGTTAAGTTCATAATAATAAAGAATTATAGTTACCATATTTCAATGCAAAAAGACTTCAAAAAATTAGTGTGGTGAATAAAATTAAAATAATTTAAAACAAACTGTCAACAAATTAATATTTATAAATTAAAAAAATATATTTTTTATTATTATGAGAGCAGGATGGAAAGGCATCCTGCTCCCATAAAGATAACACGTGTGAAAATTAAGTAAAATCGGTAGTTGACATAACTAAGTATAATAACGGTAAGTATTCAGACTATAATATTTATTACCATAGTAGATTAAAAGGAATTTTATGATGGTGTTTTAAGGTCTAGGTCAAAAGTCGTATGTGGTAAATAATGATTTGAATTAATTTATTTTTTGACCGGGAATTTTACCAATTTTTAGAAAAAAAGTCTGTCCAACTTTGATTTCAACCGTTTTTTAAATAATTAGTTAAATTGTTATCTTTTTCAATTATGATATCATTGAGTTTAGAACGCGTAATTCGAAAACCTTTCACTCTAAACATTTTCCAGTTTAGATTTTAATTTTTAAGCGTACATTTAATTGAAAAGAATTTTAAAATGCAATTTTAAAGACTTAAACGATTAAAAATTAGAAACGTTTGAAATCGAAGATTTTGGATAAAAAATATTTTTAGTTGATCAAATGTAAATATCAATTAATTAATAATTAATTAGACGATTCGGAATCAGTTCAAAATTTTAGAATTTTCAGATTTTAACGTTAACAATTTAACTGTTTCAATTGGAAAGTCTTATTATTTAAACAAATGTAAACGCCCGATAGAAAGTTTATAAACTATTTAAAATTTAAATAGTTTATAAAATTTCTATAAAATAACTTCAAAATAATATATTCATAATTAAAGGATTTTATTAAATTTCAAATATTTTTTCAGTCTAAAATGTTCCATTTTTAAACCATTCAAATTGAAAATTTTTAATTAAGACAATGAACAATTATTTAATAATTAGAAATATCTGAATTTTCATTTAAAATCATTCATTATAAATCAAATATTCAATACTAAAAATAAGAAAACTAAACTCTGAACGGTACATTTTTAATTGTTCTATTTAAAAAACTTAAATTGTAAGGCAAATTGTTGAATTTTGATGTATAAATAACAAAAAATTCAAAATTATTTAAAGATTTGAAATGAATTCAAATAATTTAAACGAAGTGCCTACGTGTACAAAAACATCCGGCTATTCGTACCGACATTTCGGTGCAAATAGCTTTTTTGCATATTTCGATCAAAAAATGTAGAAGCTTTTTAAGAATTGTGAAAGGCTTTAAAAGAATAAAAAACATTTCCTTAGGATTCCTAGGAAAATTGAAAATGATTTTTTATTTTGAAAAATTAATTTCAAGAGAATACTTAAAAACATTTAGAAAGATTTACGAAATTGTCAAAAATGAATGTGGGAGATTTTAAGGAAAATTATTTTATTTGACAGGATTTAAAAAAAAATTGTAGGATAAATTCGAATCATTTTAAAAGATGTTTAGAAGTTCTGAAAAATTTCAAAAATAATTTAAAATGTGAAAAATGTGATACATGTCGATTTTTAAAGATTTTGAAATAAAATTTTGAAGCATTTTAAAGATTTTTAAACTATTTAAAATAATTTAACTTTTAATTTAAGAAGGGTTCAGCTTATAAAAAATATAAATATTCAATTTTTAATATTTCTAGCTTAAAATTGCTTAAAATGATATAATTTTGAAAAATTTTTAATTCAATGATTGATTCTTCAATTTAGACCATTGAAAATGATAACGCGAATTGATATTTTTGGAACTGATTATTTAAACTCCTTTTGTTTGGCAATTCCATTAAAAATTCAAATATTTGTTTGAAAATTCATGTAATTTGTTAAAAATTCATCTTATTGGTTGAAAATTGATCTTTTAGGTTGAAAATAAGATTTTTCTTATTTAGAATTAATTTTTTAAACTGGAAATGTAACTGTTCCATTTTTTGTCGCAAATTTATCTTTTCTGATAGAAATTTAATCTTTTTGGTTGAAAATTATACTATTTCTTTGAAAATTTACTTTAATGTTATTGAAAATTTTTTTTTTTTTTACTGAAAATTAAAATATTCTATTTTTAGTTGAAAATGTACCTGTTTTCGGTGAAAATCTAACTATTTGTTGAAAATCCGTCTTTTTTTTTTGTAAGAGTACTCTCTCATGAGTTTAAATTTCATCTTTTTGGTTAAAAATTAATTTCTTTGTTTGAAAATTCGTTTGTTTTTTGTTTGGAAATTTATTTTACTGACTGAAAATTATCCTACTTTATTTTTGGTAGAAAATTTATCTTTTTAGTTTGAAATGCATGTATTTGGTTGAAAATTAAATTTTGTTGTTGTTGAAGATTCATCATTTTAGTTGATAATTTACTTTAACTATTACATTTTTGTGTGGAAAATTTACCTATTTTGATAGAAATATAATATTTTTCGTTAAAAAATTATATATTTAGTAAAAAATTTAACTATTCTATTTTTTGTTAAGAATTAATTTCTTTCATTGAAAAAAAACAACGATTTAGTTGAAAATTCGTTTTTTTTTGTTGATAGAAAATTCGTCTTTGGAATGAAAAATCCACTATTCAGACAAAATTTCATATTTTTAGTTGAAAATTCATCATTGTCATTAAAAAATAATTTCTTTGTTTGAAAATTAATATTTTTAGTTGAAAATTAATTAATTTGGCTGAAAACTCGTTTTTTTAAATTTACTTCTCTAGCTGCAAATTGAAATATGTATTATATTTTTGGTTTGTAAATTCATCTTTTTTAGTTTAATATTGAATTATTTTCTTGAGAATTCATTTTTTTTTCGTTTGAAAATTGATTGTCTTAACTGAAAATTTAGTTATTATGTTTTTGGTTAAAAAATAATTTTTTTGTTATGAAAAATTTTTTTTTTTAAATTCGGTTTTTTGGTTGAACATTTATTTTTCTGACATTTTAACTGTTCTAATATTGGTTGAAAATTGATTTTTTTTAGATGAAAATTCATAAACTTTGTTGAAAATGAGTCTTATTGGTAGAGAATTATCTTTTTGTGTTGAAAATTCAAATATTTGGTTAAAACTTCATATTTTTGGTTGAAGATTCATAGTTTTAGTTGAAAATTCATTTCTTTGATTGAAAATTTATCTTTTTGACTTGAAAACACAACTAAAAAGTATTTTAAATATATTTAGAAACAGTTTTTTTTGCATTAACATTATTAATCTTCTAGGTTTATGGTCGGTTTTATACCAAGAAAAATTTAGAAATTGGGATATTGTAGCAACCCTGAGTAAGGCACTGTCTAAGGCGAATATGTTGTCTATTAGTTTGACTTATTTTATCATTTAAATTTAGCACCCTTTCCAATTTGAAGCGATGCATTTTTCCGAGAAATTTAAATAATGTAATTATTATTAATAAAAGTAGAAAATACGATTTTTTAAATCCTAATTCAAAATGCTCATTAAATTCTCAAAGCACATACTTATTCCAGACACTGTTGTTAATTTGTCTAATTATAAAGTAATTAATGACCTAGCATTAAAATTTAAACGTTAAAATAAAAATTGATCCATTTTATTGCTACCGCAGACGAATTTTCGAGAAAAAAAATGTACACAAATTTGAATACTTTCTGAGGAAATAATAAAATAAGAAAAGATTTTGTTCTATTTTGATTCGATTGTTGCGCAATATGTTGACGTTTCGTATTCCCAAACCTTTGAATCTCTAATAAAATGATAATTCACGATTTAAAAATCTTTTTCTAAATAGAGTTGTGAATACTATCTCAAAATGTTACATATTATCTCAGAATTTACTTTTACATCTAGAATAAATTGCGAATTTTCAACAAAATATATCGGTTTGTAATAATATAGTTTAATATTGCATTATTTTGTTGAGAATTCATTTTTTTTTTGAAAATTGATTGTCTTAACTGAAAATTTAATTCTTCTGTTTTTGATTAAAAAATAATTTTTTTTGTTATGAAAAATAAAACATATTTTTTCGAAAATAAGTTTTTTTTTTGGTTAAACATTTATTTTTCTGACATTTTAACTGTTCTAATCTTGGTTGAAAATTGACGTTTTTGAGATGAAAATTCATAAACTTTGTTGAAAATGAGTCTTTTTGGTAGAGAATTAATCTTTTGTGTTGAAAATTCAACTAATTATTTGGTTAAAAATTCATATATTTCGCTGAAAATTTATCTTTTTGACTTGAAAACACAACTAAATAGTATTTTAAATATAATTAGAAAAAAAAGAGTATCAATAAAATAGTTCAATTTTTAACGGAAGAAATGAATTTTCAACCGAAAAAAAATATATCTGCAAAACAATGAAAGTTAAGTATTTGTTTAATTATGTAGTAATTAATAACCTAGAATTAAAATTTAAACGTCAAAATTAAAATTGATCGATTTTATTGCTACCGCAGACGAGTTTCCGAGACAAAAAAATGTACAAAAATTTGAATACTTTCTAAAGAAATAATAAAATAAGAAAAGATTTTGTTCTATTTTGATTCGATTGTTGCGCAATATGTTGACGTTTCGTATTCCCAAACCTTTGAATCTCCAGGGTGGCGATTCGGCGGACGATTTCAAATTCCCGGTTTTCCCCGGTCAAGTTTTTCAATTTTCCCGGTCAACTCAAAGTAACATATTTATATTTGCCGCAAAACGCAAACATTTATTTTAATTCATGACGTTCGTTCTAAACATGTTTTAACACAAGAGAGCAAAACGTTGCAAAACAAATGAATTTTTAAAAAAATACTTAAATTTTCCACTAAAAAATATCAATTTTTTACAAAAAAATTGAATAGTTAAACTTTCAGTTGAAAATATTAATTTTCAACAAAAAAAAAAAAACGGATTTTCAATAAAATGTTCAATTTTCAACCAAAGTGATGAATTTTCAAATCAAATTATGAATCTTTATCTGGAATAGTTAAATTCTAAACCAAAAAGATAAATTTTCAACTAAAATGATGAATATTTAACTGGAACACTCGAATTTTTAAAGAAGATTACATTTTATATAAAAAGATTAATTTTCTACGCAAAAATACAATTTTTCAACCAAATACATTAACTTTTAAAGAAAGGTTTGAAGTTTTAATAAAATAAGACAAATTTTCAACCAAATAGTTAAATTTTGAACTGAAAAAATAACAATTTTCAATCGAAAATGGAATAGTAACATTTTTAGTTTAAAAAATTATTTGTAAACCAATCATAAGAGTTTTCAACTAAAACAATGAATCTTTAACTGAAATATTTCAATTTTCAAACCAAAAAATTAATTTTTACTAAAAAAAGATAAATTGTCAACCAAAACTTTAATAATTAAATTTCAAGTTAAAAATATTAATGTTTAACCAAACAGATGAATTTTCAACAACAGCTATGGAATTTTCAAATTGAATAAGTTAAATTTTCAGTTAAAAAAATTAGTTTCAACAAAAAAAAAATTAACTTTTAACAACAACAAAAACTAACTTTCAAAATAATAGTTACATTTTCAAACAAAGTGATGAATTTTCAAATAAAATTGTAAATATTTAACTGCAATAGTTGAATTTCAAACCAGAAAGATGAATTTTTAACTGAAATGATGAATAATTAACTAGAATAATTGAATTTTTGACCAAAAAGATTAATTTTCAACCAAGAAGATTAATTTCTACCAAAGAAGAAGAATTTTCAACTAACAAAGATAATTTTTCAACCAAAAATTGAATAATCAAATTTTTAGTCAAAAATGAATGTTCAACCAAAGACATGAATTTTGAACTAAAATTATGAAATATTCAACTGGATTAATAGTTACATTTTCAGTTGAAAAAAAAAAATTTTTCAACCAAAAAACATCCAAAGAAAAAACAAATTTTCAATCAAACAGCTCATTTTTCAACCAAAGAAATGAATTTTTAATTAAAACGATGGATTTTCGACTAAAAAAAAATGAATTTTTAACAAAAGAGCTTAACTTTCAACCAAATAATTTTATTTCAAACCTAAAAGATGAATTTTCAACTAATATAATAAATATTTGACTGGAATACTTGAATTTTTAACCGAAAAGAAGAATTTTTAAACAAGAAGATTAACTTTCAAAGAAAAATAAGATAATTTTTT
>CAKNYM010050343.1:58949-68980 GCA_932195095.1 Andricus curvator
TTTTAAACAAGAAGATTAACTTTCAAAGAAAAATAAGATAATTTTTTCCCAACAAAAAAATCTATTTTTTAACAAAATACATGAATTTTCATCGGAATAGTTAAATTTTCAATTAAAAAGACAAATTTTTATCCAAATTGTGGAATTCCGAACTTGAAAATTTTAATTTTCAACTCAGAATGGAACAGTTAAATTTTCGTTTGAAGAAATTAATTTTCAACCAAACTGGTGAATTTTCAAATAAAATGATGAATCTTCAATTGAAATGATGAATCTTTAACTGGAATAGTTTAATTTTATGCCAAAAAGATGAATTGTCAACCATAAAGTTTAATTGTCTACAAAAATAGATGAATTTTCCACAAAGTACATACATTTTCAAACAAATAGTTTAATTAAATGAAAAATATCAATTTTCAACCAAATAGTTGAATTTTCATCAAAAAAAGATAAATTAATTTTTAACAAAAGTTTAACTTTGAACCCAGTCGTTGAATTTCTAACTAAAAAACGATGAATTCGCAACGAACAATGTAAAAAAAATGTCTATTATAATTCAGAAATATTTCTTCTTTGAAATTCTACTTCTACTCTGAAAACTGCTTGAAGTACTTTTATTACCTAAAATTTAGAAGAGGGAACTTTCAAATTGTGACGAATTCTGACTTCAAAGAGGGATTTTTAAAAATTCCTTTTTTCTCAATCTGAATTATAATTCCTTTAAAAAATTCCCATTCCATGTAAAACATTCCCTGTTCCAAGTGAAATTATATTTCTTGAATTTTGCTATGATCAGAAGTAAATTCCCGGTTTTTAAATTAAATTCCCGGTCAATAAAATTCCAGGTCATTTCCCGGTTAAGTAGCCACCCTGATCTCTCATAAAATGATAATTCACGTTTTAAAAATCTATTTCTAAACAGAGTTGTGAATACTATCTCAAAATTGTACGTATTATCTCAGAATTTACTTTTACATCTAGAATAAATTGCGAATTTTCAACAAAATATATGGGTTTTCAACAATATAGTTAAATTTTCAACTGAAAAAGATAAATTGTCAACCAAAAATGGAATAGATAAATTTTCAGTAAAAAAATAATTTTGAACTGAAAAAAAGACTTTCAATAAAATAATTGAGTTTTTAACGAAAGAAATGAATTTTCAACCGAAAAACATAAATTTGCAAAATAATGAAAGTTAAATATTTGTTTAATTATGTAGTAATTAAGAACCTAGCATTAAAATTTAAACGTCAAAATTAGAATTGATCGAGTTTATTGCTACCGCAGACGGAATTCCGAAAAAAATGTACACAAATTTGAATACTTTCTAAAGAAATAATAAAAGATTTTGTTCTATTTTGATTCGATTGTTGCGCATTTAAAAATCTTTTTCTAAAGAGAGTTGTGAATAATATCTCAAAAATGTAAGTATTATCTCAGAATTTACTTTTACATCTAGAATAAATTGCGAATTTTCAACAAAATATATGGACTTTCAACAATACAGTTGAATTTTCAACTAAAAAGATAAATTTTCAACCAAAAATGGAATAGTTAAATTTTCAGTAAAAAAATTAATTTTGAACTGAAAAAAAGAGTTTCAATAAAATAGGCATGTTACATATTATCTCAGAATTTACTTTTACATCTAGAATAAATTGCGAATTTTCAACAAAATATATGGATTTTCAACAATATAGTTTAATATTGAATTATTTTGTTGAGAATTCATTTTTTTTTAAATTGATTGTCTTAACTGAAAATTTAATTCTTCTGTTTTTGATTAAAAAATAATTTTCTTTGTTATGAAAAATAAAACATTTTTTTGAAAATTATATTTTTTTTGTTTGTTAAACATTTATTTTTCTTACATTTTAACTATTCTAATCTTGGTTGAAAATTGACGTTTTTTAGATGAAAATTCATAAACTTTGTTGAGAATGAGTCTTTTTGGTAGAGAATTAATCTTTTGGGTTGAAAATTCAACTAATTATTTGGTTAAAAATTCATATTTTTGGTTGAAAATTTATCTTTTTGACTTGAAAACACAACTAAAAAGTATTTTTAATATAATTAGAAAAAAAAGAGTATCAATAAAATAGTTCAATTTTTAACGAAAGAAATGAATTTTCAACCGAAAAAAAATCTGCAAAACAATGAAAGTTAAATATTTGTTTAATTATGTAGTAATTAATAACCTACCATTAAAATTTAAACGTCAAAATTAAAATTGATCGATTTTATTGCTACCGCAGACGAATTTCCGAAAAAAATGTACACGAATTTGAATACTTTCTAAAGAAATAATAAAATAAGAAAAGATTTTGTTCTATTTTGATTCGATTGTTGCGCAATATGTTGACGTTTCGTATTCCCAAACCTTTGAATCTCTCATAAAATGATAAATTACGTTTTAAAAATCTTTTTCTAAATAGAGTTGTGAATACTATCTCAAAAATGTAAGTGTTATCTCAGAATTTACATTTACATTTGGAATAAATTGCGAATTTTCAACAAAATATATGGATTTTCAACAATATAGTTGATTTTTCAACTAAAAAAGATAAATTTTCAACCAAAAATGAAATAGTTAAATTATCAGTAAAAAAATAAATTTTGACCTGAAAAAAAAAGAGTATCAATTAAAATAGTTCAATTTTTAACGAAACAAATGAACTTTCAACCGACAAACATAAATTTAAAAATAATGAAAGTTAAATATTTTGTTTAATTATGTAGTAATTAATAACCTAGCATTAAAATTTAAACGCCAAAATTAAAATTGATTGATTTTATTGCTATCGCAGACGGAATTCCGAAAAAAATGTACACAAATTTGAATACTTTCTAAAGAAATAATAAAATAAGAAAAGATTTTGTTCTATTTTGATTCGATTGTTGCGCAATATGTTGACGTTTCGTATTGCCAACCATTTGAATCTCTCATAAAATGATAATTCAGGATTTGAAAATCTATTTCTAAATAGAATTGTAAATACCATCTCAAAATTGTAAGTATTATCTCAGAATTTACTTTTACATCTAGAATAAATTGCCGCAAAGTCGTTACGACTTTGAGGTTAGGTTTCTTCGAGTGGAATGAAGGAAAAAGGGGATAAAGCAATATACTTACTTGCGAATTTCTTATCCTGGTAAGCCGATCCCGCCCAATCTGCGATCTACAAAATTGAAGAATCTTCGTGAGTGCCGGAATGTGATTTGAATCAGATTTTAGAATCATCTCCTCTTGACATTTGGCTCACCTTTCCTAGTCTGTCACCTTTCGAGAAGGGCTGGTACGGCATGTCTTTGAACTGTTCTGGTAACTCACAAGGTCCCCAGCCGTCCGGATTATCTTGAATTGCAGGTGCAATAAAGTGTAATTTATCATCCTTCATTTCCACATCTTCGGGCAACGGATTTCCCTCCTTTACACTCATTTTTAATAATTCTGTTTCTGACAATTCTCGATGATTCTGTTCTGGACCTGCCAGAAGCCGGACGTTGCCGGTCCACGGTTGTGAACTGGAAAGTGCTCCCAATTCGGCTCCCCAACTGCATTACGCATGCGTTGCATCGGCAGTCTCATTGGCTGTAAATGGCGCGCCTTTTTAAAACTATCACATACGTAAAGCAATTTTTTATAATAAATCATCATTATGGAAATAATAAGAATTAATTTTCAAATCACAAAATAGTCTTTTAGGGTGCAAGGTGAAATAATTATTTTACTGAACTCTTTAAAAATGAATTATTGATTTTAAATTCAAAGGAAGGAATGCCTTTTTTCACCAATGTGAATTTTAAATCGTACATAATATTTTTTTCATATTTTATTAGTATTTATCATTATTATTTTTTATTATTATTAGTATTTTTTATGTTAATCCTTACCATGGAGCAGTACGATCGTTCTGTCTTCCATTTCAAATTTGAAAAGAAAATTCTTCAAATAATTTTTTAATATTGTCCGTGATGTCATAATAATGGACCTTACTAATTTTTAACATCTCAAAGTTAAAATATCAAAAGCTCAGAACTAAATTGAGATGAGAATCTTGTGAGAGCATGAATCTTTTTTAACGACGACATTTTGGCTTCTGCCAATTTTTTGAAAAATGAAAGACTTTTATATGACTTGGATTCATGTTTCCTGAAGAGGAGAGCATTTGACTCTTGAAACGTCGATGATTAAAGGATCTTCTTCACATCATCAAGGTCTTTTTATTTGGTCTGAAGTATGTCATCTTATACCTTTTACGTTATTTATGTACTTTATGATTATTATATATTGTGAAAAATTGATTTGCATATTTAATCATTTCAAATAAGCGCGCGATCAACATCCAATGAGGCTCTCGGTGCAACGCATGCGCAGTGCGGTTGGGGAGCCAAATTGGGAGCAACTTGAAACTACAGAGTGGAAAGTGCTCCCCACTGCACTGCGCATGCGTTGCATCGGCAGTCTCATTGGCTGTAAATGGCGCTTTTTTTTAAAACTATCACATACGTAAATCAATTTTTTATAATAAATCATCATTGTGGAAATAACAACAATTAATTTTCAGATCACAAAATAGTCTTTTAGAGTGCAAGGTAGAATAATTATTTTTTTGAACTCTTTAAAAATAACTTATTGATTTTAAATGCAAAGGAAGGAATGCCTTTTTTCACTAATGTGAATTTTAAATCATTCATACTATTTTTGTGTACTTTATGATTATTATATATTTTGATACATAATTAGACAAATTAACAACACTGTCTGGAATAACTATATATAAAAAACAATCACCTAAAAATAAGAGCGTCACGAAAATCTCGAAATCATTCTATTTCTGTCGCTTTTCCTCAATGCTGATTGGGTAATTTGAAAAACTCAAAAAAAAAAGAATGTTGCTAAATTCACACACATAATTAAGAATTGAGTTTCAGTTGATGGACAGTGGCAAAGAATATAACATTTGTGTGCATAATTAATAGAATTCACAAAAATTTAAGATTTATTAATGGATAATTTTATGATTACATTTTCAGTTAAAATAAATAATTTTCAACCAAGAAAAAGGGAATTTTCAAAAAAATAGTTAAATTTTCTACCAAACCGATGAATCGTTGTTAAAAAAATGAATTCTAAACAAAAAATGTAATAGTTGATATTTCCAACAAAAAAAAATATATTGATTTTCAATAATAAACTTAAATTAAGCAAAAAAAAAACGATTTTTCAACAAAAGAGTTGAATTTCAGATAGAAAATTACTTTTCATGGTAAATAATTCATCTATTTGGTAGATAATTCATATTTTCGGCTTGAAAAATTTAACTGGTCTGTAGAAAATTCGCCTCTTTAGGAAAAAATTTCACTTTTTTTTGGTTAAAAATGGAACTAGTTGAAAATAATCTTTTTTGGTTGAGAATTCTTTTGTGGAAGAATTCAACTGTTTTTGACTTGAAATTCAAATTTTTTTGGTTAGAATGTCAATTATGTATTACATTTTTCGTTGTGAATTTACCTCTGATGGTAGAAAATTAATTTTGACGGTAGAAAATTTATAATTTTCGTTGAAAATTAATTTCTTCTGTTGACAATGTAACATTTTTGTTGAAAATTCGTCTTTTTGGTAGAAAATTAATCTTTTTGGTAGAAAATTAATCTTTTTGGTAGAAAATTAATCTTTTTGGTAGAAAATTAATCTTTTTGGTAGAAAATCAATCTTTTTGGAAGAAAATTCAATTATTTGGTTAAAAACTAATTCAAAAATTAAGTTTTTGGTTGAAGATTCATTATTTTAGTTGACAAATCTTTTTTGTTTTATCAATGCAACAATACCGTTAAAAATTCATCTTTTTGTTAGAAAATTAATCTATTTGGTTAAAAGCTAATTTAAAAATTAATTTTCTGGTTTGAAGATTCATCATTTTAGTTGAAAATTCATTTCTCTGGTCAAAAGTGTAACATTTTTTTTAATTCATCTTTTTCGGAAGAAATTCATCTATTTGGTTGAAAAATTTAACTACTTGATTTAAAGCTAAATTTGGTTGAAAATTCATTTTTTAGTTGGAAATTCATTTCTTCGATTGAAAATGTAAGATTTTCTTTGAAAATTCGTCTTTTTTTGGTAGAAAATTAATCTTCTTGGTATAAAATTCATCTATTTGGTAGAAAATTCATATTTCTGGTTTAAAAAAATTTACCTTTATTGTGGAAAATTCTACCCTCTTGGCAAAAATTTCAGTTTCTTGGTTGAGGATTCAAATATTTTCTTAAGAATTCTTCTTTTTTATATGAATTCAACTGCTTTAGACTTAAAATTATTTTTTTTTTTTTTTGGAATGTCAACTTATTATATTTCTCATTGTAAATTGATCTTTTTTGTTTGAAAAGGAACTGTTTTTTTGAAATTTTGATTTGGCATATCTGAAATCTTCAAAAAATATTTTTTAATTTTCCTTAAGAACAGCAGGAAAATTGTATTGCTATATCCTTAAAAATAAATAAGAAAGTAAATTAAAAAAATAAATAGGTATCCGAAATTTTTATTTTGTATTAAAAATTATTTTTCCTTTCAAATCGAAAAATTACATAATGCTAGTAAAATAATAAAATAAAACAAAGCAACTGAATAAATTAAATTTAAAATTTAATAACCCTGGTGGAAAAATTTTTTACAAGAAACTACAACATTTATACAACTAATTTTTTGTTAAAACATGCACTTTTTTTTAAATATACAAAATTTAACAAAAAAATACAGTTAAATACAAATAGCTAATTTTTTCTTGTATTTTCTTGTAGAAAAGTAAAAAAAATTAAAAATAAAGTATAAGTTTCTACAATTCAAAAATTTCGATAAATTTGTATTAATATATTTTTTTTTACTTTGTTGTAAAAATCTACAAGGTTTTACAGAAAACTACAGGATTTTACATTTTTTAATTTGGGTGTTTGACGTCATAAAGACACTTTAAATTTTACGTAAATTATTGTAGAAAATTACAAATCTTTACAAAAAAATAAATTATTCTTAATTTAAAAATAATTTGAAAAATTAAGCGCTATTATTGGATTCCAAATCCTACTCAAATATTGTTTCAAACTAAAACATTCATTTTTTAATCCATTTAATTTGAAATTTTTTAATTAAAGATATTTTTTGAATATTTAGCAATATTTTACTTTTCACTTAAAATGAGCAATTATGAATAAAATATTAAAAACTCAACAATTTCAAACTGAATTATTTGAAATAGAAAGCCTTGAATCGGTAATATTTCAGAGTGTTAAATTAAAACTTATTGTTCTATTTAACAAATTTTTAATATGTAAGTGAAATTATTGAATTTTGATTCATAAATAACAATTGAACAATTATTATTTTGGAAAAAAATTGAGTTACTTTAACAGATATTTACAAGTTTTGAAAAGATCTAAACTTAATTTAAAACTGGAAAAGATTTTGGAAAATAAAAAACTAAATTTAGATTTTTGAAGATTTGGAAATAAATTTTTAAGGCTTTTCGAGGATCTTTAAAGGTTTTAGGAAAATAAAAAAATTCCTAAGCTGGGGAAATTTAAAATGATTTTTTATTTTTCAAAACTAATTTTAAGAGAATATTTAAAAAGATTTAAAAACAATTGAAAATATTTCTAAAATTTGTCAAAAAGAATCTCCAAGATTTTAAGGCCATTTTTTTCAAAGTTTACAATATTTTTTCAAAATTTCTAGAAAAATGCTAATCATTTAAAAAAATATTTAGAAAAATGCTAATCATTTTAAAAAATATTTAGAAGTTTAGGAACAATTAAAAAAATAATAAAAAATTGTAAAAGATTTCAAAAAAATTAAAAACAAAGTGTAGATTTTTGAAGATTAAAAATAAAATTCGGACATCTAAAATGATTATCTAAAATTTCGAAACAGAATGTGAAAAATTGTAGAAAAAATTCCTGTATTCAAGAGATTTTAAATGAAATTTTTTAATTTTGCAGAATTAACAAAAATAATAGTAACAATTGCTACCATTTTAAAAATTATTCAGAAGTTTTTAAATTTCAAAAATAATTTAAAGTTTGAAAAGATTTAAACAAATTTGAAACATAGTGGAGATGTTTGAAGGTTTCCAATGCAAAATTTATTTTAAAGGATTTTGAAACGTTTTAGAATAATAAAGAAATTTTTGTAAGATTCCTCGGAAAATTTTTAATAATTTTTATTTTTGATAAAATAATTTAAAGAGAATGTTCAGAAAGATTTTAAAACCTTTCAACAGATTTCCAAAATTGTCTCAGAAGAATCTGGATTATTTTAAAGCAATTTCTTTAAATTTGCAGGATTTGAAAAAAATTGGAATAATTTTTAAAGATATTTAGAAGCTTAAAAAAAGTTAAAAATAGTTGTAAATTTGAAAAGATTTCGAAACATTTAAACGAGAATTTATATTTTGGAAGATTTCAAAATAAAATTTTAAAGCTTATTAAGGATTTTGAAAGGTTTAAAATAATAATTTTTTTTTTAAGAAATGACAATTCAACAATTATTAATTTAAAAGATAATCGAGTAAGTTTAAAATATATTTAGAAGTTTTGAAAAGATTCAAAAATATTTTAAAACGTGTGAATAAAAAATTTGTATCAAAATTCCCAGAAAAACTAACAATAACTTTTTTTTAATTAATTTAAAAAGAATATTTAATAAGTTTAATATTTTTAAATTGTTTAATATTTAATAAATTTAATAAAAAAATTTAATAATTTAATTTAATATTTAATAATAAAAAAAATTAAAACAACAAATATTTCATAAGATTTCCAAAATTTTCAAAAAAAAGAATCTGGATGATTTTAAGGTAATTTTTTTTACTTTTGGAGGAATTAAAAAAATTGTATAAAAAATTCGAGTTCCCAGATAATTCCTGTAAAAATAGATTTAGTTTTCTGTACTTTTTTGTAACATTTTTTCCACCAGGGAATATTCAAATATTTTTCCACAGTTTTGAAATATATTTCTTTAGAAATTGTTTAATAAATTATATTTGACAGTAAAAAATTGATTAAAAAGAAAATTCTGATGCTTTCAATAGTTAATTAAAATATTTTTAGTTTTTATTATAATATTGTAATTTATAGAAGGGAGAAAATTGAAATGATACGATACTGAATGTTGTCGTTTAAGGCTGTCGGTGGCAACCGTTGGCAACCGTGTTGCCACAAAGCGTCATGTTGTGACCATGTGATGTCAAAATTGATAAAAATTATAAGCTTGCTTGGCTTAAAGTGCAAAATTTTTTGTTAATTTATCAAATTTCTTCAATAACTTTTTTAGTGGTCTGTGAAAATGCTGAATGATCATGAACTTTTTGAGCAAATATGTGAAAAACGGGGTGTTTTGGCGCCACCAGAGGTTTCGGAGGCTATCAAAGTTGGCAGGTGAGCATCCTGAAGTTTGTATTTTGACCGTTTAACGGTCAAAATTTAAATTAAATTTAAATTTAAATTTAACGCCCACTTCAAAATTTCGAAAAAGGGTGCTTGTTTGATTAAAAAAAATCAGTCAGTAATAATAAATAAAAGCGATATTTATTAATTATTTTTTCATTCATTATAATTGTGCTAGGCGAAACTAATTTCAGAACAGAGAGGTTTATTTAAACAAAAATTAAAGTCAAATTCAAGTTAAATTTTCAACCAGAAGGATTAATTTTCAACTGAAATTATAAATCTTCAATCAAAACAATGAATTTTGGACAAAGTAGTTGAACATTCAACCATGTAGTTATATTTTCGATCAAAAAAGATGAATTTTCAACAAAATAGCTGAATCCTCAACCAAATCAGATTAATTTTCTACAAAGATACTTAAATATAAAAAAAAAGATATTTTTTCACCAAAAGAGATAATATTTGAAACGAAAAAGCCGAATTTTGAACCAAGAAAGAAAATTTTTTTCTATATATTGTTAAATTTTTAACTAAAAAGTGACTTTTCAACCAAATAGTTGGACTTTCTACCAAATAGTTAAATTTTC
>CAKNYM010050343.1:84172-95605 GCA_932195095.1 Andricus curvator
GAGGAAGAGAATCTGCTCGGTTCTGTTTTTGGGCGAACCTAACGACAAAATGAAAAACTGCCTTGAACTTGGGTATTTTTTTTTTACAACTTTGTATTTCTATTATTACGGAACATAACTTTTCTGAATAAACTGGATCATACCAGATAAAAATGAAGAGTTATTTCAAAATCGAAGATTTTCAAATTTCAAAATTTTTTTCCAAAGTTCATGGTTCTTTTTCGTTTTGTTGTTAGGTTCGGCCAAAAGCAAAACCGAGCAGATTTCATAAACTAAGGCCAAGTGGAGAAGCCATTTTTTCTAGTTTTTTGTATAAATCATCTAAAGAATAGAAAGTCTCCCGGTAATGGCCGTTTTTTTTTGAGAAAATTCAATTTTTTATAGAGGAAGAGAATCTGATCGGTTCTGTTTTAGGGCGAACCTAACGACAAAATGAAAAACTGCCTTGAACTTGGGTCTTTTTTTTACAACTTTGTATTTCTATTATTACGAAACATAACTTTTTGGAATAAACTAAATCATACCGGATACAAATTAAGAGTTAGTTCAAAATTGAAGATTTTCAAATTTCATTTTTTTTGCCAACGTTCATGGTTCTTTTTCGTTTTGTCGTTAAGTTCGCCCAAAACAGAAATGAGAAGATGTCGTAAACAGAACTTGGTTCCTTTTTTCGTTTTGTTTACAACTTTTTGTTTCTATTATTATGAAACATAACTTTTCTCAATAAACTAAATCATACCAGGTAGAAAATAAGAGTAATATCAAAATCAAAGATTTTCAAATTTCAACATTTTTTTTCAAAGTTCATGGTTCTTTTTCCCTTTGTCGCTAGGTTCGCCCAAAAGCAGAACCGAACAGATTTCATAAACTGAGGACAAAGTCCATAAGCCATTTTTTCTATTTTTTTGTATAAATAATCTAAAGAATAGAAAGATTCCCGGTAATGGCCGTTTTTCAGAGAAAAATCCATTTTTTATGGAGAAAGAGAATCTGCTCGGTTCTTTTTTAGGGCGAACCTAACGACAAAACGAAAAACTACCATCAACTTGGGTCGTTTTTTTTGTTTGTTTTTTACAACTTTGTATTTCTATTATTACGGAACATAACTTTTCTGAATAAACTGGATCATACCAGATAAAAATGAAGAGTTATTTCAAAATCGAAGATTTTCAAATTTCAAATTTTTTTTTCAAAGTTCATGGTTCTCTTTCGTTTTGTCGTTAGGTTCGCCCGAACCCAGAATCGAGCAGATTTTATAAACTGAGGCCAAGTGGAGAAACCATTTTTTCTAGTTTCTTGGATAAATAATCTAAAGAGTAGAAAGACTCCTGGTAAGGACCGTTTTTTGAAGAAAAAAAAACATTTTTTATGGAGGAAGAGAATCTGCTCGGTTCTGTTTTAGGGCGAACCTAACGACAAAACGAAAAATTACCATGAACTTGGGTCCTTTTTTTGTTTTGTGTACAACTTTGTATTTCTATTATTACGAAAAATAAATTTTCTGAATAAACTAAATCATAACAAATACAATTTAAGAGTAAGTTCAAAATTGAAGGATTTCAAATTCTTTTTTCAAAGTTCATGGTTCTTTTTCGTTTTGTCGTTAGGTTCGCCCAAAAACAGAAATGAGAAGATTTCATAAACTTTCATTTTTTATGGAGGAAGAGAATCTGCTCGGTTCTGTTTCTGGGCGAACCTAACGACAAAATGAAAAACTGCCTTAAACTTGGGTATTTTTTTTACAACTTTTTATTTTTATTATTACGAAACATAACTTTTCTGAATAAACTGGATCATACCAGATAAAAATGAAGAGTTATTTCAAAATCGAAGATTTTCAAATTTCACATTTTTTTTTCAAAGTTCATGGTTCTCTTTCGTTTTGTCGTTAGGTTCGCCCGAACCCAGAATCGAGCAGATTTTATAAACTGAGGTCAAGTGGAGAAACCATTTTTTCTAGTTTCTTGGATAAATAATCTAAAGAGTAGAAAGACTCCTGGTAAGGGCCGTTTTTGAAGAAAAAAAAACATTTTTTATGGATGAAGAGAATCTGCTCGGTTCTGTTTTAGGGCGAACCTAACGACAAAACGAAAAATTACCATGAACTTGGGTCCTTTTTTTGTTTTGTGTACAACTTTGTATTTCTATTATTACGAAACATAAATTTTCTGAATAAACTAAATCATAACAGATACAATTTAAGAGTTAGTTCAAAATTGAAGGATTTCAAATTCTTTTTTCAAAGTTCATGGTTCTTTTTCGTTTTGTCGTTAGGTTCGCCCAAAAACGGAAATGAGAAGATTTCATAAACTTTCATTTTTTATGGAGGAAGAGAATCTGCTCGGTTCTGTTTCTGGGCGAACCTAACGACAAAATGAAAAACTGCCTTAAACTTGGGTATTTTTTTTACAACTTTTTATTTTTATTATTACGAAACATAACTTTTCTGAATAAACTAAATGATACCAGGTACAAATTAAGAATAGTTCAAAATTGAAGATTTTCAAATTTTTTTTCAAAATTCATGGTTCTTTTTCGTTTTGTTGTTAAGTTTGCCCAAAAGCAGAACCGAGCCGATTTCATAAACTGAGGCCGAGTGGAGAAGCCATTTTTTCTAGTTTTTAGTATAAAAAGTCAAGATAATAGAAAGACTCCCGGTAATTAGCCGTTTTTTCGGAGAAAAATCCATTTTTTATGAAGGAAGAGAATCTGCTCGGTTCTGTTTTTGGGCGAACCTAACGACAAAATGAAAAACTGCCTTGAACTTGGGTGTTTTTTTTTTTACAACTTTGTATTTCTATTATTACGAAAAATACCTTTTCTGAATAAACTGGATCATACCTGATAAAAATGAAGAGTTATTTCAAAATCGAAGATTTTCAAATTTCAAAATTTTTTTTCCAAAGTTCATGGTTCTTTTTCGTTTTGTTGTTAGGTTCGGCCAAAAGCAGAACCGAGCAGATTTGATAAACTAAGGCCAAGTGGAGAAGCCTTTTTTTCTAGTTTTTTGTATGAATAATCTAGAGGATAGAAAGACTCCCGGTAATGGCCGTTTTTTTTCTGAGAAAAATGCATTTTTTGTAGAGGAAGAGAATCTGCTCGGTTCTGTTTTTTGGGCGAACCTAACGACAAAACAAAAAAGTACCAGGAACTTGGTTCCTTTTTTTGTTTTGTTTACAACTTTGTGTTTCTATTATTACGAAGCATAACTTTTCTCAATAAACTAAATCATACCAGGTAGAAAATAAGATTAATATCAAAAAAGAAGATTTTCAAATTTCAAAATTTTGTTTTCAAACTTCATGGTTCTTTTTCTTTTTATCGTTAGGTTCGCCCAAAAGCAGAACCGAGCAGATTTATAAACTGAGGCCAAGTGGAGAAGCCATTTTTTCTAGTTTTTTGTATAAATAATCTAAAGAATAGAAAGACTCCCGGTAATGGCCGTTTGCCTAGGAGAAAAATCCATTTTTATGGCGTAGCAGAATCTGCTCGGTTCTGTTTTTAGGCGAACCTAACGACAAAACGAAAAACCACCATGAACTTGGGTCCTTTTTTTTGGTTTATTTACAACTTTGTATTTCTATTATTACGAACCATAACTTTTATGAATAAAATAAATCATACCAGGCACAAATTATGAGTTATTTCAAAACCGAAGACTTTCAAATTTTGGCTTTCGAAACTTAACAAACAAGGTGACCGCAAAACTTAATTGTTTACTTATAAGATTTTTAATGTAGAATCATAAATATTAATTGCGAGCGCGTTTTTTTGTGGAGAATTTTTATCATACCTGAAAAAATATCCGATTTTCTTCGAAGACTTTTAGTGACTGTTTTCAGTTTTTTCTTTGCTAAGATTTCAAAAATTTTTAAACAAAATGTAGATTGTTGAAGATTTGGAAAAAACAAGCTTTTTCAGAATTTTGAAACGTCTCAAGAGACTCGTTTTAGAGGAAATTTGGTAATTTTGCAGGATTTTAAACAAATTTTAGGAAAAATTTGAATCATTTTCAAAGGAATTTAGAAGTTTAAGAATAATTTTGAAATAATTCTAAATTTAAAAAGATTTCAAAACATTTAAAACAAAATGTATATTTTGTAAGGTTTCGAACAAAACATTTTTAAGGATTTTAAAAGGCTACAAAAATTAAAAAAATGTTGTAAGAGTCCTCAAAATTTTTTAAATGATTTTTCAAATCGAAAAATTAATCTAAAGAGAATATTTAGAAAGATTTTAAAACATTTCAAAAAATTTGCAAAATTTTCGAAAAAGAATATGGAACATTCTAACACAATTTTTCAAATTTTGAATAAGTTTTTGCAGATTTTGAACAAGAAATTAGAATATTGGAAAAGATTTTAAAACAAATTTCAAAACGTTTCCAAAATGTTGTTAAAAAAGAATCTCCAAGATTTTAATTCAATTTTTTAAATTATGCAACATTTTTTCAAAAATTTAAGGAAAATCTGAATCATTTTAGGAGATATTTAGTAGTTTTCGAAAAATATAAAAAATAATTTAAAATTTCACAATATTAAAAACAAAATGTCGATTTTTGAAGATTTAAAAATAAAATTTTGAAGCTTTTTATGGACTTTGAAAGGTTTTCAAATAATAATAAAAATTTGTATGATTTTTGCAAAAGTTTAAAATAATTAAAAATTACTTTTTATATTAATTTTAGGAGAATATTTTTAAAAGATTTCAAAACATTTCAAAAATTATCAAAAAAGAATCTGGAAGATTCTAAGACAATTTTTTTAATTTTGCATAGATTTTTGCAGATTTTAAATAAAAAACTTGGAAGCTTTTTAAGAATTTTGAAAGGTTTAAGTAGGATAAAATATTTAGAAGTTTAGGGACAATTTAAAAAATAATTAAAATTTTAAAAGATTTCCAAAAAATTAAAAACATAGTGTAGATTTTTGAAGATTTAAAAATGAAATTCGGATATTTAAAATGATTTCCTCAAATTTCGAAACAGAATGTAGAAAATTGTAGAAAAAATTCCTGTATTCAAGAGATTTTAAATGAAATTTTTTAATTTTGCAGAATTAAAAAAATATATTAGTAAAAATTTCTATTATTTTAAAAATTATTCAGAAGTTTTGAAAAACTTTCGAAAATAATTTAAAGTTTGAAAAGATTTAAACAAATTTGAAACATAGTGTAGATGTTTGAAGATTTCCAATAAAAAATTTAGAAGCTTTTTAAGGATTTTGAAAGGTTTCAAAATAATAAACATGTTTTTGTAAGATTCCTCAGAAATTTTTAATAATTTTTATTTTTGATAAAACAAAATTACTTTTCAACAAAGTAGTATAACTTTGAACCAAAAAAGATGAATTTTTAACAAAAAATTGAATATTTGATATTCCAATCAAAACAGATTTTAAATATTTTAATATTAAATAAAAAAAAATGAATTTAAACAAAAAAGACGAACTTTAAATGAAAGAATAATTTTCTTTAAAAAAGTCAATTTTCAAACACATAGTTGAATTTTCAACTAAAAAGATCAATTTTGAAGAAAAGAAAAACGATTTTTTAAAAAATTGGTTAAATTTTCAACCGAAAAATGATTTTTCAATCAAAAAGATTAATTGTTAAGCATCAAGAATAATTTTCAACCAAAAGGGACGAATTTTCAATAATCGATTTTTAATGAAAAAAACTGATTTTCACCGAAATAGTTAGTTTTTTTAATTTGAAAATATGGTTAATTTTAGTTTTCGCTATAAAAAAATAGAAAAATTTGATAACGTTCTTTCAGTAAACAATAATATTATGTTTGTGAAATTCAGAACTATGCAGGAAAAACTGACCGTACTTAAAATATTAAATTTCTTATTATATCTTTTCAACTTTTAATTTTTTTTAAATTGTTCCTAAACTTGTAAATATCTTTTGAAATGATTATTTGAAAAACGAAATTTTTATTTTTTTTTTCGGGACCTTTCAGTCGTCCCAAAAATGCGGAAAGTCTGAAAATCCCAAAAAATAAAATTCCCAAATAATAAAATTCTCGAATTTGAAAATTCCCGAATTGCTTATAATATTACCGAATTTGAAAATGCCCGAATAATAAAATTCCCGATTTGCTTATATTATCACCGAATTTGGAAAATTTCGAATAATAAAATTATTCCCGGGATGACTAAAAAATTCCGGAAAATAAAATTCCCGTCACTGTAAAATTCTTGAATAATTAAAATTCTTGAATAATAAAAATTCCCAAAACATAACAATCCCGAATCAGAAAATTCCCAAATAATAAAATTCCCGAATAATAAAATTCCCAAATAATAAAATTCCCGAATAATAAAATTCCCAAATAATAAAATTCCAAATTTGCTCATAATATTACCGAATTTGAAAATTCCCGAATAATAAAATTATTCCCAGGACGACTGGAAAATCTGGAAAATAAAATTCCCGACATTGTGAAATTCCCGAATTGAAAAATTCTCGAATAATTAAAATTCCCGAATAGTGAAATTCCCAAAAAATAAAATTCTCGAATTGGAAAATTCCCAAAGAATAAAATTACCGAATTATTTATAATATTACCGAATAGGAAAACTCCGGAATAATGAAATTCACGAGACGACTGACAAATCCCGGAAAATCCCGAAAAATAAAATTCCCGAATAATAAAATTCCTGCACAGTTTATAGCATTACCGAATTGGAAAATCTTGGAATAATCAAATTCCCGACAGTTTATAATATTACCAAACTTGAAAATTTGCGAAAATTTTAATTGTTCAAATTCGGGAATTTTATAATTCGGGAATTTTCTAGCTCGGCAATTTTCTATCGGGAATTTTATTATTTAGGAATTTTTTTATTATTTTTATTAATTAATTTTTCAAAATAAAAAATCATTTAAATTTTTTCGAGGAATCTTACAAAAATTTGTTTATTATTTTGAAACCTTTCAATATCCTTAAAAAAACTTTAAAATTGTATTTCGAAATCTTCCAAAAAATACATTTTGCTTTAAATGTTTTGAAATTTTTTCAAATTTCAAATTTTTTTTGTTTTTAATTTCTAAATATCTTTTAAATAATTAAAATTTATTTAAACCCTGAAAATTTGAAGAAATTGATTCAAAATATTCCAGATTCTTTTTCGATCTTTTTTGAAATCTTTTGATTTTTTTGGAAATCTTTCTAAATATTCTCTTGAAAATAATTTTTCAAACTAAAAAATCATTAAAAATTTTCCGAGGAATCTTACAAAAATTCGTTTATTATTTTCGAAACCTTCCAAATCTTTAAAAATCTTCTAATTTTTTGTTTGATATTATTATTATTACTATTATTATACCATTAAGTCATTTCCCTTTCGGGGTAATCTTCAAAAATCTACATTTTGTTAAAAATTTTTTTCAAAATTTAAATTATGCCAAATTTTTTTTTTAAAGTGATATAAATTTTTGCTATAATTTTTTCTAAATCCTGGAAAATTAAAAAATTTCCTCTAAAATCCCTTCAATACACGATTTTTTTCTAAAATTTTGTAATCTTGCAAAATTGAAAAATTTTTGCTTCAAAATTTTCTACATTCTCTTTCGAAATTTTAGGAAATCATTTTAAATGTTTTAAAATCTTTTTCGCTTTTCTCTTAAAATTCACTTTTCAAAACCAAAAAATATTTAAAATTTTCCGAAGAATCTTGAAAAAATTGGTTTTTATCTTGAAACCCTTAAAAATTCGTAATAATCTTCTAATTTTTTGTTCAAAAATTTATGAATAATAAAAATAATTGTCATTGAATCTTCCAGATTCTTTTTTGAGAATTTTGGAAATATTTTGAAGTCTTTTTAAATATTCCCTTAAAATTAATGTTTCAAAATAAAAAATCATAAAAAAAATTTCCAGGAATCTTAAAAGACCTTTTGTATTATTTTTAAACTTTCTAAAATCCTTAAAAAGCTTTAAAATTTTATTTCCAAATATTTCAAAATATACATTTTTGTTTAAATATTTTGACATTTTTTTAAACTTCTAAATATCTTTAAAATAAATATTCTCTTAAAATAAATTTTTCAAAATAAAAATCAATTTAAATTTTGTTAGGAATCTTAAGAAATTTTTTTATTGTATTGAAACCGTTCAATATTTTTAAAAAGCTTCTAATTTTTCTGTCCAAAATCTGCAAAAATCTATGCACTATTGTCTTAGAATCTTTCAAATTTTTTTTGCAATTTTGCAAATCTTTAGAAATGTTTTGAAATTTTTTTAAATATTGTCTTAGAATTGATTTTTCAAAATAAAAATCAATTTAAATTTAAATTGAAACCTTTCAATATTCTTAAAAAGCTTCTAATCTTTTTGTTAAAAATCTGCAAAAATCTATGCAATATTTTCTTAGAATCTTTCAGATTTTTTCTGACAATTTTGCAAATTTTTAGAAATGTTTATCTTTTTAAATATTTTCTTAAAATCAATTATTTAAAATAAAAAATCATTTCAAATTTTCTATACAAAAAAAAAATTGTCTTAGAATCTTTCAGACTCTTTTCTAAGAATTTATGAAATCTTTTCAAATCTTTTCAAATATTAAAAAATCACTTTTAATTTCCTAGAAATCTTACAATTTTATATTATTTTAAAACTTTTCAAAATCTTGAAAAGCTTAAAATTTTTATTTCGAAATTCTCTAAAACATAATAATAATTTTCGACAATAAATAATATGTACAATGTTTTAATACCTGATCACAATTGTTTATTTTATAAACAATTTTATAAACAAATTCATGATATTTATTAGGAGACTTTGTAAGGCCACAATATTTGTCATTTATATAAATAAATTATATAAAAACTGCAGTTTTTCGTGAATTTTCAATCGAAAAATATTGTTTTTTGCAACGAAATCGATTTTAAGAAGCAGAAGTATATATTTTTGAAAAAATTAAATAAATAAAAAATATTATCAGGTAGTAAGACAGCGTACATATTATTTATGGTCGGCCAATTTTTTATCAGTTCTGTTAAAGGAAATGACGCGAAATGACTAAGATATGCATTTGTTGATTAAATTGTTTATAAAATAAACCATTATTGTTCGTTGATGGTTGAAACTTGACGAAAATCCGTATTTGTCGATTCAGATTAATAAATATTTAGGGCTTTCAGAAATTGAATAAAAATCCCAAAAAAAGAAAATTGCCGACAATTTAGAATTTTTGAAATTTGAGACAAATTTTTAATTCACAATTAAAGAAAATTCCCGCAAAAAAATTTGTCCACATAAAATATTCCACTTTGTGAAATTGCCAACACAGGAAAATTCTCTAATTATGAAATTACCGATTTCAAAGAGTCAAAATATTGATAAATAATAAAATAATAAATAAAATAAAGTAATTTTATTTAACGAACATATTTTGTATTATTTATTATTTAAACAACTTTTTATTTATTAGATTGAGGGATATTCAAACTTGGTAATATTTTGGTTACAAATTCTACTAATCGGTTAAAATTTTACTATTTTGTTAAAAACTATTTTTTTTTGTTGAAAATTAATTTCCTTAAAAAAAATTTAACTAATCACGTTTTGGTTGAAAATTGATCGGTTTTAGTTTAAAATTCAATTATCAAATTTTTCATTGATAATTCCTTGTTTTTGGTTGAAAATTAAGCTACTTGGTTTAAAGTTGAACTAATTTGTTAAAAATTTATTTAATTGGTTAAGGATTTACCTATTTGGTTGAAAATTCATTTCTTTGTTGAATAAAAATTAAATTTTTAACTGCAAATTTTAATATTCCATTTTTAGTTGAAAATTAACTGTTTTCTTGAAAATTCGCCGTTTTGGGTTCAAATTCTTTTCGTTCTATTCTTTTGGTAGAAAATTCAAATATTTGTTTTAATAAAATATTAATTTAAAATAAAATTTAAAATTTAAATTAAAATTTTAAATATTAATTTAATATGATCCATATAGAAAATTTGAAGAATATTTTAAATATCTGCTTTTTTCAGAAAAATATATTCACAAAAAAGGAAGAAATTTAAGAAAAAATTCGCCTAATTGTTTTTTTATTATTTGTTCATATTTAAAAAGCCACAGCAAAGCAATGAATTTAAGACAAAATAGCAACTTTCTAGTATTATTCTAAGAAAAGATAGTTATAAATAATAATAAATTTTGTAAACAATTATGTTTGTTAAATGGCATTAATTATTACCACACTCTAAGTGAAAAGTTGAAAAAATTATAAATTTCAGAAAAAAACAGCTAGTTATAAAAAGATAGTTATAAACAATAATAATTTGTTTGAACAATTAATTGTGGTTAAATTTGATTAATTCGTACTACACTCTGAGTGGAAAGTGGACAGAAAATAAAAAATTTCAGAAAAAATCGCAACTATCTAGCATTACTATAGGAGAAGATAGTTACAAACAATAATAATTTGTTTAAACAATTATTTTTGTTAAATTTCATCAATTATTACCACACACTAATTGAAAAGTGGATAAAAAGTGGAAAATTATAGAAAAAACTGCAACTTTCTAGCATTATTCTAAGAGAATATTATTATAAATAATAATAAGTTGTTTAAACAATGTATGTAAATAATTATCAGTAGAAAGTTGTATTCTATGTATGTATGAGAAATAATTGGTATTTAAAAAACCGCAAAAAATCATAATTATCGCCAGAATCTCGCAAAACCCCATTTTTCATTTATGGGGTTTTTTTGGGACTCCATGAAAAATACTTGTGGGTTTTTTTGGGACCCCATGAAAAATACTTATGTGATTTTTTCGGAACCCTATAAAAAATACTTATGGGGTTTTTTTGGGACCCATAAAAAAGACTGATGGGTTTTTTTGGGACCGCATGGAAAATACTTATGGGGTTTTTTAGGACCCGATAAAAAATACTTATGGGGTTTTTCGGGACCCCATGAAAAATACCTATGGGTTTCTTTTGGGACCCCATGAAAAATACTTATGGGGTTTTTTGGGACCCCATGAAAAATACTTATGCGGTTCTTTTGGGACCACATAAAAAATACTTATGGGGTTTTTTTGGGACCCGATAAAAATACTTATGGGTTTTTTTTGGGACCCCATGAAAAAGACTTATAGGGTTTTTTTGAGACCCGATAAAAAATACTTATGGGGTTTTTTTTGGACCCCATAAAAATACTTATGGGGTTTTTTTGGGACCCGAGAAAAATACTTATGGGGGTTTTTTGGGACCCCATGAAAATACTTGTGAGGTTTTTTTTGGGACCCGATAAAAAATACTTATGGGGTTTTTTGGGACCCGATAAAAAATACTTATGGGTTTTTTTGGGACCCAATGAAAAATACTTATGGGGTTTTTTTGGGACCCGATAAAAATACTTGTGGGGTTTTTTGGGACCCCATGAAAAATACTTATGGGGTTTTTTTGGGACC
>CAKNYM010050343.1:105812-128768 GCA_932195095.1 Andricus curvator
ATAAAATTATTATTAGATTCCTTGAAATTTTTTTAATGATTTTGAAAGGTTTTAAACAAATAAAAAATTTGCACAAAAATTCCTAGAACTAACAATTTTTGTTTGAAAAATTAATTTAAAAAGAATATTTAATTCGATATTCAAATTTTTCAAAAAATAATCTGGATGATTTTAAGCTAATTTTTTTTACTCTTGTAGGATTTTCAAAAAATTGTAGGAATATTTCGAGTTCCAAGATAATAAAATTATTATTAGACTCCTTGAAATTTTTTTAATGATTTTGAAAGGTTTTAAACAAATAAAAAATTTGCATCAAAACTACTAGAACAACTAACAATTTTTTGTTGGAAAAATTAATTTAAAAAGAATATTTAATTCGATATTTAAATTTTTCAAGAAATAATCTGGATGATTTTAAGCTAATTTTTTTTACTTTTGTAGGATGTTCAAAAAATTGTAGGAACAATTCGAGTTCCAAGATAATAAAATTATTATTAGACTCCTTGCAAATTTTTTAATGATTTTGAAAGGTTTTAAACAAATAAAAAATTTGCATCAAAATTTCTAGAACTAACTTCTTTTTTTGAAAAATTAATTTAAAAAGAATATTTAATTAGATTTTAGAATTTTTCAAAAAATAATCTGAATGATTTGAAGCTAATTTTTTTTTTACTTTTGTAGGCTTTTCAGAAAATTGTGAGAATAATTCGAGTTCCAAGATAATAAAATTATTCTTAGATTCCTTGAAATTTTGTCAATGATTTTGAAAGGTTTTAAACGAATAAAAAATTTGCATCAAAATTCTTAGAACAGTTAACAATTTTTTTAAAAATTAATTTGTACAAATGTACAAATTTAAACAAAAAAAATATAAGTTTCTACAAAAAACTACAATTTAAAAAAAATATTACACTTTTACCAAGAATTTTTGCTGGTATAATAAATTGAAAATTGAACAATAATTAAACGCTCTTACATAATTTCAAATCCTATTCAAATATTGTTTCAATCTAAAATATTCCATTTTTAGCCATTCAATTTGAAATTTTTAAATTAAGGATTACATTTTTATGAATATTTAGCAATATTTTACTATTAATTTAAAATGAGTATAAGAAATATTAATAAAAAGCTATACAAATTTTTGAGTTATGTATCAAATATTAAAAACTAAAAAATTTTAACCTGAAATATTTGAAATAGAAAGCCTTGAATCGTTGACATTTCAGAGTGTTAAATTTAAGCTTTGAACGTAACAATTTTCATTTTTTTATTTAACAAATTTTTAATACTCAAGTGAAATTATTGAATTTCGATGCATAAATGGCAATTGATTTTTTTAAATTATTCAAAATTGGACAAGATTTCGAAATATAAAAAACTAAATTTAGATTTTTGAAGATTTCGAAATAAAATTTCAAAGCCTTTTAAGGATCTTCAAAGATTTTAAGAGAATAAAAAAAATTCTTAAGTTTGCTGGGAAAATTCAAAATGATTTTTTATTTCGAAAATTTAATTTTAGAGAATATTTGAAAAGATTTTGAAAAAAAAATATTTATAAATGACAATTGAATAATTATTAATTTGAAAAATAATTGAGAATGTTTAAAATATATTTAGAAGTTTTGAAAAAATTTCAAAACATTTAAAACACAATGTAGATTTTTGAAGATTTCGAACACAACATTTATAAGCTTTTCAAGCATTTTGAAGGTTTTAAACGAAGGAAAAATTTGCATCAAAATTCCTAGAAAAACTAACAATTTTTTTCAATTAATTTAAAAAGAATATTTAATAAGATTTTAAAATTTTTCAAAAAATAATCTGAATGATTTTAAGCAAATTTTGTTTTACTTTTGTAGGATTTTCAAAAAATTGTAGGAAAAATTCCGAGTTCCCAGATAATAAAATTATTATTATATTCCTGGAAATTTTTTTAAAGATTTGTTTAAAAAAAAATTTAAGAGAATATTTAAAAAGATTTCAAAACAAATTTTAATATATAAATTAATGTTGAAAATTCATCTTTATTAGTTGAAAATTCATGTATTCAACCATTTGGTTAAAAATTTATCTTTTTTGTTGAAAATTAATATATTCTGTTCAAAATACGTTTTTTGGTTGGTAGAAATTTAATGTTCTTGGATAAAAACTATCTTTTTGGTTGAAAATTCAACTATTTGGTTGAATTTTAAACTCTTGTTTAAAAATGTTTTAAAACTATTTGGCTAAAAATTTATCTTTTTTAGTTGAAAATTCAACTAATTTGGTTAAAAATTCATGTATTTTGTTGAACGTTGAACTCTTTTGTTAAATATTAATTTTCTTCTGTTCAAAATTCATTTGTTTAACTGAAAATGTAATTATTCCATTTTTACTTGAAAATTGATATTTTTAATTGAAAATTGATCTTTTCTAGTTGAAAATTCAACCATTTGGTTGAAAATTCATATAATTTGTTGAAAATACATCTTTTTGGTAGACATTTATTCTTCTTGGATAAAAACCATCTTTTTGGTTAAAAATTCAACTGTTTGATTGAATTTTACACTCTTGGTTAAAAATTTATCTTTTTCAGTTAAAAATTCAACTATTTCGTTAAAAATTCATCATTTTTATTTTGAAAATTCATGTAGTTTATTGAAAATACGTCTTCTTGACAGAAAATTAATCTTCTTGGTTAAAAATTCAACTATTTGGTTAATAATTTGTCTTTTTTAACTGAAAATTTAACTATACGATTTTTGATTTAAAATTGATCTCTTTTAGTTGAAAATTCAATTATTTGTTTGAAAATTCATGTATTTAAAAAAACTCGTCTTTAATCATCTTTATTTGAAATTTAACTATTTGGTAGAAAATATATGTATTTGTTTTAGTTGAGGACTCAAGTAATTTCATAAAAATTCTTCTTTTTTGGGTATATTCAACTGTTTTTTATTCAAAACTAAAATCTTTTTTTTTTGTTTAAATATCAACTATTACATTTTTTTGTGAAAATTATTATTTTCCGGTTGAAAATTTAACTGTTTTGTAGAGAATTCTTCCGTAGGATTTGTAATATTGTATAAGTTTCTACAAAAAACTAAAATTTAAAAAAATATACTTCAATTTTACCAGGAACTTTTGCTGGTATAATAAATTGAAAATTGAACAATAATTAAACGCTCTTACCTAATTCCAAATCCTATTCAAATATTGTTTCAATCTAAAATATTCCATTTTTAGCCATTTAATTTTAAACTTTTAAATTAAAGATGACATTTTTTTGAATATTGAGCAATATTTTACTTTTTATTTAATATGAGTAATTATAAATCAAATATTAAAAACTAAACAATTTTAAACTGAAATATATTTGAAATAGAAAGCCTTCAATTGTTAACATTTCAGAGTGTTAAATTTAAGCTTTGAACGAACAATTTTCATTGTTTTATTTAACAAATTTTTAATACTTAAGTGAAATTATTGAATTTTGATGCATAAATGGCAATTGAACAATTATCAATTTGCAAAAAAATTAAGTTAGTTTAAGAGATATTTACAAGTTTTGAGAAGATCCAAACTTAATTTAAAACTGGAAAAGATTTCGAAAGATAAAAAAATAAATTTTGAAGATTTCGAAATAAAATTTTAAAGCTTTTTAAGGATCTTTAAAGGTTTTAAGAGAATAAAAAAAATTCTTAGGTTTACTGGGAAAATTCAAAATGATTTTTTATTTTGAAAAATTAATTTTACAAAATATTTAGATTGATAAATGACAATTGAACAATTATTAATTTGTAAAATAATCGAGTAAGTTTAAAATACACTTAGAAGTTTTGAAAAGATTCCGAAATAATTTAAAACGTGAAAAGATTTCAAAAAATTTAAAACACAATGTTGATTTTTGAAGATTTCGAACACAAAATTTAGAAGCTTTTTAAGAATTTTGAAAGGTTTTAAACAAATAAAAAATTTGCATCGAAATTCCTCGAACAACTAACAAGTTTTTTTTTAATGAATTTAAAAAGAATATTTAATTAGATTTTCAAATTTGTCAAAAAAAAAATCTGAATGATTTTAAACTAATTTTTTTTTTTACTTTTGCAGGATTTTCAAAACATTGTAGGAAAAATTCCGAGTTCCAAGATAATAAAATTATTATGATATTCCTGGACAATTTTTTTATGATTTTTTTAGAGAAAATTTTTAAGAGAATATTTAAAAAATTTCAAAACAAAATTAATATATAAATTAATGTTTCTAGGTCAAAATTTCTTAAAATGATATAATTTCATAAATTTCTCAATTTTCAAAAATTATATAATTTTAAGCAATTTTAAGCTAGAAACATCAATTTATATATCAAAATTTGTTTTAAAATATTTTTAAATATTCTCTTAAAAATTTGCTTTAAAGAAATCATAAAAAAATTTTCCAGGAATATAATAATAATTTTATTATCCTGGAACTTGAATTATTTCTAAAATTTTTTGATAAAGTAAAAAAATTAGCTTGAAATCATCCAGATTATTTTTTGAAGAATTTGAAAATCTTATTAAATATTCTTTTTAAATTAATTTTTCAAAAAAAAAATGTTAGTTTTTCTAAGAATTTTGATTTAATTTTTTATTTGTTTAAAACCTTTCAAAATGCTTAAAAAGCTTATTAATTTTGTGTTTGAAATCTTTAAAAATCCACATTGTGTTTTAAATGTTTTAAAATCTTTTCTCGTTTTAAATTATTTCGGAATCTTTTCAAAACTTCTAAATATATTTTTAACTTACTCGATTATTTTCCAAATTAATAATTGATTAATAATTGTTCAATTGTCATTTATCAATCAAAAATTAAAAAATTTTTTTTTAAATATTCTCTCAAATTAATTTTTCAAAATAAAAAATCATTTTGTATTTTCCCAGCAACTTAAGAATTTTTTATTTTCTTAAAACCTTTAAAGATCCTTAAAAAGCTTAAAAATTTTATTTCAAAATCATCAAAAATCTAAATTTAGTTTTTTATTTTTCGATATTTTCAAAAATCTACATTGTGTTTTATATGTTTTAAAATCTTTTCTCGTTCTAAATTATTTTCAAATCTTTTCAAAACTTCTCAATATATTTTAAACTTACTCGATTATTTTCCAAATTAATAATTGTTCAAAAATCAAAAAAAAAAATTTAATTTTTTTAAATATTCTCTTAAATTAATTTGTCAAAATAAAAAATCATTTTGAATTTTCCCAGCAACATAAGATTTTTTTATTCTTTTAAACCTTTGAAGATCCTTAAAAAGCTTAAAAATTTTATTTTGAAATCTTCAAAAATCTAAATTTATTTTTTTATTTTTCGAAATCTTCAAAAATCCACATTGTGTTTTAAATGTTTTAAAATCTGTTCTTGTTTAAATTATTTTTAAATCTTTGCCAAACTTCTAAATATACTTTAAACTTACTCGATTATTTTCCAAATTAATAATTTTTCAATTGTCATTTATCAATCAAAAATTTGTTTACAATCTTTTTAAATATTCTCTAAAATTAATTTTTCAAAATAAAAAATCATTTGGAATTTTCCCAGCAACTTAAGAATTTTTTATATTTTCTTAAACCTTTAAAGATCCTTAAAAAGCTTAAAAAGTTTATTTCGAAATCTTCAAAAATCTAAATTTATTTTTTTAATTTTCGAAATCTTCAAAAATCTACATTGTGTTTTAAATGTTTCAAAATCTTTCCTCGTTTTAAATTATTTTGGAATCTGTTCAAAACTTCTAAATATATTTTAAACTTACTCGATTATTTTCCAAATTAATAATTGTTCAATTGTCATTTATCAATCAAAACTTTTTAAATTTTTTTTAAATATTCTTTAAAATTAATTTTTCAAAATAAAAAACTATTTTGAATTTTCCCAGCAAACTTGAGAAATTTTTTCATTTTCTGAAAACCTTCAAAGATCCTTAAAAAGCCTCAAAATTTTATTTCGAATTCTTCAAAAATCTAAATTTAGTTTTTTATTTTTCGAAATCTTTTCCAGTTTTAAATTAAGTTTGGATCTTCTCAAAACTTGTAAATATTTCTTTTCAAATTGATAATTGTTCAATTGTTATTTATGCATCAAAATCCAATAATTTCACTCACGCATTGAAAATTTGTTAAATAGAACAATTAAAATTGTAAGGTTCAAAGTTTAAACTTAATACTCTGAAATGTTAACGATTCAAGGCTTTCTATTTCAAAGATTTCAGTTTAAAGATGTTTAGGTTTCAATATTTGATTTATAATTACTCATTTTAAATTAAAAGTAAAATATTGCTAAATATTTAAAAAAAATGGAATATTTTAGATTGAAACAATATTTAAATAGGATTTGGAATTAAATAAGAGCGTTTAATTATCAATCTATAAATTTGAAATTATTTCAAAATTAAGAATAGTTTATAAAGTTTCAATCGATTGTTTACATTTGTTTAACTACCGAGGCTTTCAAATTGAAAAAATTCTATTTTTAACGTTAAAATCTGTAACTTGCTTAATTTTGAACAGATTCAGAATCGCCCTGTAAAATCAATTATTGTTCAATTTTCAATTTATTATAATAGCCAGAGTTCTTGGTAAAAGTGTAATCTTTTTTTTTAATTGTAGTTTTTTGTGAAAACTTATACAATATTACATACCCTACAAAAATTCAAAGTAAAGTACAATTCGAAACGTTGATGCTGATTCTGGAAGTATTGTTTGTAAAAATTTATATTTTTTCGTTTAAATTTGTACATTTCTATAATAAACGTGAAACACCCAAATTGAAAAAATGTAAATTCCTGTAGTTTTCTGTAAAACCTTGTAGATTTTTACAACAAAGTAAAAAAAATATTGATAAAAAGTTATACAAGTTTTTTTTCACAAAAAAGTTTAATGATATACCAAATTGTTCAATTTTGAAACCAAACGGATGAATTCTTTACAAAACAGTTAAATTTTCAACCGGAAAATAATAGTTTTCACCAAAAAATGTAATAGTTGATATTTAAACCAAAAAAATATTTTAATTTTAAATAAAAAACAGTTGAATATAACCAAAAAAGACGAATTTTCATCAAATCACTTGAATCCTCGACTAAAACATATACATAATTATATTTTCTACCAAATAGTTAAATTTCAAATAAAGATTATCAGAGTCGATTTTTTTTAAATACATGAATTTTCAAACAAATAGTTGAATTTTCAACAAAAAGAGATCAATTTCAAATCAAAGGAAGAATAGTTAAATTTTAAGTTAAAAAATTTATTTTCAATAAAAAGAAAATGAATTTTCTACAGGATTGTTGAATTTTCAAGCCAAAGAGAGGAATTTTCTACAAAGCAGTAGCATTATCAACCTGAAAATACTAATTTTTAACCAAAAATGTAATAGTTGATATTTAAACCAAAAAGGATGAATTTTCAACAAAATACGTGAATCCTCAACTTAAGCAGATTAATTTTGAACAATACAGTTACATTTTTACCCAAAAAATGTATTTCCTACCACTAAAGATGAACTTTCAAAAAAATTCATAAATTTTTAAGAAAACAGTTGAATTTTCTACCAGAAAACACGAATTTTCAACCAATTTTATTTGATTAATTTTTAACTAAATAGTTGAATTTTTAAGCTAAATAAGATCAACTTTTAACCAAAAATGGTGTACTTACATTTTTACTGAGGTCAAATTTCTGAGATCAATTTTCAATAAAAAAAATGAATTTTCTATAAAACTAAATAGTTGAATTTAAATAGTATTCAAATTATTTAATTAAATAGAATTTAAATAGTATTTAAATTATTTCATTAAATAGAATTTGAATAGTTGACTTTTAACTAAATAGTTGAATTTTTAAACTAAACAAGATTTTCTATATTTTCTATAATTTTTATTATTATTATTATTAATTTTCTTTAATTTTCTATAATTCAATTTTCTATTAAACTAAATAGTTGAATTTAAATAGTATTTAAATTATTTATTTAAGTGTAATTAAATAGTTGAATTTTAATTAAACAAGATCAACTTTTAACCAAAAATGGTGTAGTTCGATTTTTACTGAGGTCAATTTTCTGAGATCAATTTTCAATAAAAAAATGAATTTCCTATAAAACAGTTTAATTTTGTACCAAATAGTCAAATTTTATACCAAATTATTTAATATTCGAGCCCAAAATATGAATTTTCTACAAAAAAGTTGAATTTTCAACAAAATAATTAAATTTTTAGTTTAAAAAAATAATTAAAAAAAAAAAATTCAACTCAAATTATGAATCTTTAGGCCTTTTAAGCAAATAAGATGAAATTCCTATAGAAAGAGATATATTTTCAAACCAAGAAAGAAACAAAATTTCAATCAAATTGTTGGACTATCAAGCGCAAAAGACGAATTTTCAGCAAAACAGTATAATTTTCAAACAAGAAGTATGACTTTTCAACAAAATTGTTGAATTAAAAAACAAAACATTAAATTTTGAACTAAATAATACAATTTTCGACCAAAAAAGATGAATTTTTAACCAAAGATTTGATAGTAGACTTATTAACTGAAAAAATGAACTTTCAACCAAAAATAGTTTGATTTTTTTTATTGGGTTCTATTAATTTAGTTCGAATTTAAATGGAAAAATGAGAAAAACTTTAAAGACTGTGAAACCTGCGATAAATAAATAAATAAACATTGAAGTTCAGATTTAATATTTTAAAAATTTTGTGTCACTATTTTGACATTATTTTTTAAAATTTGTGACACTATTTACACTATTTTTGACCCCTAAAGTTAGTCCAAGGGGGGTAAGTGGAAGTTTCAAAATCACTTTCATATTTCAGACTTCATTCTCTTTCCCCTATTCCCCTCTTTTTCTCTTTTTTAAAGAATTCTTCTTTTTCTCCCCGTTTTCAAGAAACTTCCATTTTACCCCTTTTTTGGTTTAAATGCGAACTGAATTAATAGAAACCAATAATAAAATCTAAAAAATTTTAGTTAAAACTTAATTTATTGTTGTTCAAAAGTCTACTATTACATTTTTGGTTGGGAATTCATCTTGTTTGGCTAAACATTCTACTACTGGTTGAGAATTAAAATATTATGTTGATAATGCAACTATTTTGTTGAAAAGATACTTTTTTAGTAGAAGATTTATCTCTTTGGTTGTAATTTTAACCTTTTTGTTGAAAATTCGTTTTATTTTTGGATGAAAATGAATCTTCTTTAGTTAAAAATTAAACTATTTGTTTCAAAATTTGTATATTTTGTTGAAAATTTATATATTTTGTTGAAAATACGTTTTTTGGTAGAAATTTAATCTTCTTGGATAAAAACCGTCTTTTTGGTTGAAAATTCAACTATTTAGTTGAATTTTAAACTCTTTTGTTTAAAAATTTATCTTTTTTAGTTGAAAATTCATGTTTTTTATTGAAAATATGTCTTTTTGGCAGAAAATTAATCTTCTTGGTTAAAAAATTCTCTTTTTGTTTGAAAATTCAACTATTTGTTTAAAAATTCCACTATTTTGTTGAACTTTGAACTCTTTTGTTAAATATTCATTTTTTTCTGTTTAAAATTCATTTCTTTAACTGAAAATGTAATTATTCCATTTTTACTTGACAATTGATATTTTTACTTGAAAATTGATATTTTTACTTGAAAATTGATATTTTTAATTGAAAATTGATCTTTTTTAGTTGAAAATTCAAGTAATTTGCTTGAAAATTCATATTTTATTGAAAATACGTCTACTTGGCAGAAAATTAATCTTCTTAGTTCAAAATTCAACTATTTGGTTGAAAATTTATCTTTTTTGTTGAAAATTCAACTATTTGGTTGAAAATTCATACACTCTGTTTAAAATACATCTTTTTGGTAGAAATTTAATCTTCTTGGATAAAACCCACCTTTTTGATGAAAAATTCAACTATTTGGTTAAATTTTAAACTCTTTTGTTAAAAAATTTATTTTTTTCAGTTAAAAATTTAACTATTTTGTTAAAAATTCATCTTTTTTAGTTGAAAATTCAAGTTATTTGCTTGAAAATTCTTTTATTGTATTGAAAATACGTCTTTTTGACAGAAAATTAATCTTCTTGGTTACAATTCATTTCTTTAACTGGAAATGTAATTATTTCATTTTTACTTGAAAATTGATATTTTTAATTAAAAATTGATCTTTTCTAGTTGAAAATTCAACTGTTTTTTTGAAAATTATTCTTTTCAGGTAGATTATTACATTTTTTTGTTGAGGATTCAACTGTTTTGTTTAAATTCGTATCTTATGGTTTACTTCAACTGTTTTTAATACAAAATTAAAATCTTTTTTAGTTGAAATATCAACTACTTGAATTTTTGTCAAAAATTCTTCATTTGAGTTGCAAATCTAACTATTTGGTTGAAAATTTACCTTTTTCAATTAAAAATTTAACAATGTTGTTGAAAATTCATATATTTTGTTAAAAAATTCGTCTTTTTTGGTAGAACATTAATCTTGGTGTAAAATTCATCTTTTTGGTTGAAATTTTTTTACTGTTTTGTTGAAAATTCGTGTTTTTGGTTAGAAAACTAATCTTGTTTGTTGAAAATTCATCTATTTGTTGAGGATTCAATGAATTTTTTAAAAAATCAGTTTTTTCGTTGTATTGAACTGGTTGAAATTTTTTTTTTCTTTTGTTTAGTTGAAAAGCAGTCTTTTTACTGAAAATTCAACTATTCTATGTTTGTTGTTTTTTTTTTGTTACAGATTAATCATTTTAATTGAAGATTCTTCTCTTTAGTTAAAAATTAAATTAATTTGTGGGAAATTAATTTTTTTTTAATTCTTTTTTTTGCTGAAAATTTGACTATTCCATTTTTGGTCAGAAATTTATCATTTTAATTGAAAACCCAACTATTTGGTTGAAAATTTCCCTTTTTTGGTATAAAATTAATCTTCTTGGTTCAAAATTCATCTCTTTAATTCAAAATTCAACCTTTTTGGCAGAAAATTTAACGTTTTGGATAAAATATTTTTTCTTTATTCAAATTGTGCAACACTTAAAATTCGTCGTTTTGGTTTATAAATTCATGTCTTTTGGTAGAAATGTAATCTTATTTGATTAAAAATGAAACTATTTGGTTGAAAATTAATCTGTTATTATTATATGAAAATTCAACTATTTGGTTGATAATTTATATATTTTTTTGAAATTTTTTTTTTATTATTGAAAATGAATCGTCTTGGTTGACAACACATATTTTTGCTCAAACATTCAAGTTTTTGGTAGAAATTTCACCTTCTCGTTTGGGAATTTTCTTTTTTGTTGAAAATTTATATTTTCGGGTCGAAAATTCAACCGTTTTGTTGAAAATTCATCTTTTTGGATACAAATTTCATTACGTAGTCGAAAGTTGAGATAAATTATTAAAAATTAGTTTTCTTTGGTTATCTGGAAACTTAGATATTCCATTTTTTATGAAAATGTATCTTATTTAGTTGGAAATCCAACTATTTGGTTGAAAATTTCCCTTTTTTGGTATAAAATTAATCTTCTTGGTTCAAAATTCATCTCTTTAATTCAAAATTCAATTAATCATAAATAAAAAAAAATTAATAAATTATTTAATTTTATTTGATTAAAAATGAAACTATTTGGTTGAGAATTAATCTGTTATCATTATATGAAAATTCAACTATTTGGTTGATAATTTATATATTTTGTTGAAAATTTGTCTTTTTTGATTGAAAATGAATCGTCTTGGTCGACAACACATATTTTTGGTCAAACATTCAACTTTTTGGTAGAAATTTCACCTTCTTGTTTGGGAATTTTCTTTTTTGTTGACAATTTATATTTTCTGGTCGAAAATTCAACCGTTTTGTAGAAAATTCGTTTTTTTTGTAGTTGAAAATGAATTTTTTTAACTGAAAATTTAACAACCAGTTATTAAGAATTTACCTTTTGACTATTGAAAATTTATTTAATTAAAAATGCATATTATTTGTTGAAAATTCATCTTTTTGGATACAAATTTCATTACGTAGTCGAAAGTTGAGATAAATTATTAAAAATTAGTTTTCTTTGGTTATCTGGAAACTTAGATATTCCATTTTTTATGAAAATGTATCTTATTTAGTTGGAAATCTAACTATTTGGTGGAAAATTCATGTATTTTGTTGAGAATTCTTTTTTTTGTTATAGAAAATTAGTAGTATACCTATGATAGTATAGTCGGTATTACCGTCTGTCGGTAAATGACCAGTCACTGTTTTACTGCCGTTTAGCTCGGAACAGAACCCTGCCCAGAAATATCATAGGTATACTACTAAAGTTAATCTTCTTGGTGGAAAATTCAGCTTTTTGTTAAAAATACAATACTTATACTTTAAGAGATCGAATTTTCCTCTGCCCCTCATTAAAAATAAAATTGAACCCCCCCTCCCCTCCCCCTACGATCCCGTCGAATAATCTTACGTAATTTGTGGATGACCGCTTAAAAAAATTGATCTTTGCAGCAAAAGCCCAAAAATTCTGCAAAAGACTTCTCGATTTGCTGAAATTCAACCACATCCGGTGCAAATTAACTCTGGATTCAAAAGTGATATGCCGTCCACTTTGGGAACCCCAAGAAAAAAATTCCTGAATCAAGAGAATAACAATTCTTTGCAAAAACTTTCTGCCAGGATCGAAAATGCTTCTAGTAAAACGCCAACGTTGATTAAAATCCAGCACAGTCAAGGAAAAAATTCGACTAATTGGAAGTCACCATCACCCAACAAAATTTCTAACAATCGAAGATCTGGTGGTATCGATTCGAGTAATATTCTTTCAGTTGCACAGGCAAGGAAACTTTTTTCCCCTACCGCAAGAGGACTAGGTAAAATTTTTATTATTTTTTTTACACATTGATTTAATTACACCCGACTCTCGGTTTAGGAACGGAGTACTCGCGCACTGCGTCCCTTCCGAGGCGAGAGTTCCTAAACCGCGAGTTCAAAAACCGAGAGTCGGGTGTAATAATTTATTAATTTAATATTATGCATCTAAATATTTATTATTATGATTAATAATTAATTATCAACTATTAATTAATAATTTTTTTATTCATGAACATTTATTAACTGGATGTTAAATTTTACAGGAGCTCAGGAACAAATACTAGCCATCCCACGAATCAGAATAATAAATTCTTCTCCAGAAAGCCGTATGAATAGCATTCCGATGGTACTGAACCGCGAGAGAATTCTTCAATCCAAAACCCCCAAAAATCACTCAACAAGGAAACCCTGGAGGTCATAATTTTTTTTTTGCTTCAAATATTTTTTTCTTTTTAAAATTAAAAATCTATGCACTGTTATTATTTTTGATGATTTAATCTATAGTTTCAAAAATGGAAAGAGGCAGCTAAAATATCGAATTATATCTATCTGAAGTATTGAAAATGTTTATATTTCTCTAAATAAATTTTGTATCTGAAAATGAAAAAAGGCATTTTTTGAGGTTTATTGTATTTGAGCATACGGATCTAAAAATGTATTTACGATTTTAGCGACAGTTTTTGCGAATTTCGAAGAAAAAATCTAAGCAGGCTTTAGATTTCTAAAAAAAAATTTTAATTTAAAACCCAACCAAACAATATTTTATAAATTTTATAAATCTTTAAAATATGTTGGATAAATTTTCAAATAACAGATGAATTTTTAACAAAATGTTTACATTTTTACCAAAAGAGATTAATTTTTAAAACAAAAAGAAAAATTTTCGACTAAGAAAGATTTTTCAGTAAAGAAAGAAAAAAATCCATTTTCAACAAAATCTTAAAAAAAATGTTAACAAAGTAGTTAAACTTTTAATTTTAAATTAAAAACAGTTAAATTCAACCAAAACAGACAAACAAACAAATTGTCAACGAAATAGTGAAATTTTTCACCAAAAAGGTAAATCTTCAACCAAAAAAATAAATTAAAAAAAAAGTAATTCAACTTTACCATTTCGTTGATTTAACAACCAAAAAAGATGTTAATTTTGAATAAAAAAACAATTGAATTCAACCAAAAAGACGAATTTTCAAGAAAATAGATGAATTTTCAACCAAAAATAATTTTTGAATAAATTTGTTTTATTTTTAACTAAAAAAATACACTTTCATGAGAAAAGGAATAAATAACTTTCCAGTTATCCAAAGAAAATTAATTTTTAATATTTTATTTCAACTTTCGACTACGCAATTAAATTTTTATCCAAAAAGATGAATTTTAATTCAAGAAGATTTATTTTCTAGTAAAATGGATGAATCTTCAACAAAATAAATTTATTTTTAATTAAATCAATTTTCAATAGTTCAAAGTTAAACTTTTAATAGCCGATTTAATAGACGATTAATTTTCAATAAAAAAGGACAAGTTTTTAACAAAATATATATATTATCAACCAAATAGTTGAGTATTCATCTAAAAAAGGTCAATTTTCAACCAGAAATGGAATATTTAAATTTTAAGTTGAAATAATCAATTTTTAACGAAAAAAATTTTTTAATTAAAAAGTTTTAAATTGCATCATAAAGATGGATTTATGACAAAATAGTTTAATTTTTAACCAAATAAGATTAAATTCCTACCAAAAGGGATGAATTTATAAACCAAAAAGACGAATTTTCAATGTTACACAATTTTATTTTTTAAGTTTATGTTTAAAAAAAATGTACTTCCAAAAATCAAGAAAGATTTTTCAGTCAATAAAGCAGAAAGATTTTATCCAAAACGTTCAATTTTCTGTCAAAAAAGTTGAATTTTCAACTAAATACATGAATTTTTAACCAAATAGTTGGATTTTCAATTAAAAAGATCAATTTTTGACCTAAAATGGAATAGTTAAATTTTCAGTTAAAAAAATGAATTTGTAACAACAACAAATGAATTTTCAACAAATTAAGTTAATTTTCAACTAAAGAGATGAATTTTCAATTAAAATGATTAATCTTGAACCAAAAAAATTAATTTTGAACAAATTAATCCTACTTTCAACCAAATTGTAGAATTTACAAGCCAAAAATAAATTTTTAACCAAGAAGATTAATTTTCTACCAAAAAGACGAATTTTTAACAAAATACATTATTTTTAACCGAAGAGTTGAATTTTGTATCAAACTGTTGACATTTCAAGCTAAAAAAAAAGAATTTTCAACAAAATATTTTAATTTTCAACAAAATACTTTAATTTTCAACAAAATACTTTAATTTGTAACTAAAGAGATGAATTTTTAACCAAAATGATGAATTTTTAGCTGAAAAAATTAATTTTCTAAAAAAAAAACAAATCTTCGAACAAATAGTGAAATTTTCAACCAAAAAGATGAATTTTCAAACAAAAAAATAAATTTTCAAGAAAGTTATTCAACTTTACCAACTAGTTGATTTATCGATGAAAAAAGATGTTAATTTTAAATAAAAGGCAGTTAAATCCAACCAAAAAGATGAATTTTCAATAAAATAGATAAATTTTCAACCAAATAATGAATTTTAAAATATAAAAGAAGAATTTTTAATAAAATACATAAACATGAATTTTCAAACAAATAGTTAAATTTTTATCTAAAAAGATTAATTTGGAACCCAAAAGATGAATCTTCAACCAAAAAAAAAAGATGAACAAAATAGTTTCCTTTTTAATAAAAAAAAATATGACTTTTGAAGAAAATAGTTACATCTTCAATAAAATAGTCGAATTTTCAATTTTTGATGAATTTTCAATAAGAAATTATTTTTTAACCAAAAATGGAATAGCTAAATTTTGATTTCCAAAAATTAATTTTCAACAAAATAGTTAATTTTTCAACCAAAGAAACCAATATTCAAGTAATAAAATGAATTTTTAACAAAGTAGTTGAATTTCCAACAAAGTATAGAATTTTGAACCAAGAAAATCATTTTTTTACCAAAAAATACGAATTTTCAAGCAAATTGTTTCATTTTTACCTAAATAAGATCAATTTTCAATCAAAAATAGAATAGTTACTTTTTCAGTTAAAAAAATTAATTTTCTAAACAAAAAAACTTTGAACAAACAGTGAAATTTTTAACCAAAACGACGAATTTTCAATAAAATAGACCAATTTTCAACCAAAAAGATGAATTTTAAAATAAAAAAGAATTTTTTTACAAAATACATAAACATGAATTTTCAAACAAATATTAAAATTTTGAACTAAAAATATCAATTTGCAACCCAAAAGATGAATCTTCAAAAAAAAAAAAAAAAAGAACAAAATAGTTGAATTTTTAACCAAAAAAGATGACTTTTGAACAAAATCGTTACATTTTCAATAGAATAATCGAATTGGCGACCCAAAAATCATTTTTTTTACAAAAAAATTCGAATTTTGAACCAAATTGTTTAATCTTTAACTAGAAAATATCAATTTTCAACAAAAAATATAATAGTTATATTTTCAGCTAAAAAAATTAATTCTCTTCAAAATAAAAACAAATCTACGAACAAATAGTGAAATTTTCAAACAAAAAGATGAATTTTGAAATAAAAAAGAATAATTTAAAAAAAAAAATACATAAACATGAATTTTCAAACAAATAGTCAAATTTTTAACTGAAAAGATCAATTTTCAACCTGAAAGACGACTTTTGAAGAAACTCGTTACATTTTCAATAAAATGGTCGAATTTGGAACCCAAAAAGATGAAGTTTCATTAACAAATTATTTTTTAACAAAAAATAAGTTAAATTTTCAATTCTAAAACTTAGTTTTCAATAAAAAAAAGCAATATGAACAAAATAATATAATCTTCGACTAATAAAATAAATTTTTAACAAAAAAGTTCAGCTTTTAACCGGGTAGTTTGAATTTACAATGAAAAAAGATTTTTTAAATTAAATTTTCAACAAAATAGTTCCATTTTGAACCAAATAGTTGAATTTTCAATTCAAAATGACAAATTTTCAGCAGAACAGTTAAATTTTCGACCAAAGAAGGTAACATTTCTCAAGAAAGAGATGAATTTCCAAGGCAAAAAAAGAAAATTCTCTACAAAACAGTTGAATTTTCAACCCAGAAATATGAAATCTCAACCAAAAAGTTAATTTTCAACCACATAGTTGAATTTTTTACCAATATAATAGAATTTTTTATAAAAAAAGACTAATTTAAAAAAAGAATGGAATAGTTAGATTTGCAATTAAGAAAATTAATTAAAAAAAAAAAATGAATTTTCAATAAAATAGTTCAATCTTCAACCAATAAAATCAATTTTTAACAAATAGTTCAACTTTCATCCGAGTAGTTGAATTTTCTACCAAAAAATATGAGTTTTCACACATATATTTCAATTTTCAACAAAATAATTAAATTTTTAAACAAATAGTGGAATCTTTAACTTGGTGATGCTCTCCACCTGGGGTGATTGCTAAAAAAAATGATCAGCGACCCGTGTCGGAGCGGTATTGTAGAATGAGAAAAAAAAATCCTGAAAGGCTTAGTGGGTTCATAACAATAAATTATTACTGATTTCGATGATCAGTAAAAATTCTTACTGATTGGATTCATTGATGAATTTCTCACTGATTTAAATTTAGAGAGTTTGTGAAATATTAATGCAATCAGTAATTCAAAATCGATGTCCGTGAATGCACTTAGCAAACTTCACACTCTTTCCCCGATTTCCCTCTTTTTCCCCTTTTAAAAAGAATTCCTCTTTCTCTTCATTTTTAATTGAAAAGTCTACTGAAATATTTTTGGTTCAGAATTCATCTCTATTGGTTTCACACGCCGTGAAAATGGAAATCTACAATATCGATCAAAGTTATCGCCTCTAATACCGAAAATCTTTAGCGTCTTTTCAGACTAGATGGAGCTATCAATTAAAATTTTTTGTAATTAAATTTATTCAGAAAAAAGATCTCCTTTAGCTCCGCTGATATTCGAACGCCAGGTCAACTAAGGTCAACACTAATAAACTAGACTAGAGAGATCGGAAGAAGAATCTTTTTTCTGAAACACGCTTTCTTTTGCAAGATGTTATGTTCTAATACAAGTCAATTTTACTAGGAATCTGTATTATCATCGTAGATGGTAACGATCAATCAGAAGAGAAATCTTTTCACACACCGGGAAAATGAAAATCTACAATATCGATCAAAGTTATCTCCTCTAATACAGAAAATCTTTAACCTCTTTTCAGACTATATGGAGCTATGAATTAAAAAAAATTTTAATTAAATTTATTCAGAAAAAAGATCTTCTCCTTTCGCTCCGCTGAGATTCGAACGCCAGGTCAACTAAGGTCAACACTAAGCTACTAGACTAAAGAGATCGGGAGAAGAATCTTTTTTCTGAAACACGCTCTCTTTTGCAAGATGTTATGTTTTAATACAAGTCAATTTTACTGGGAATCTGTATGATCATCGTAGATGGTAAGGATCAATCAGAAGAGAAATCTTTTCACACACCGTGAAAATGTAAATCTACAATATCGATCAAAGTTATCTCCTCTACAACAGAAACTCTTCAACGTTTTTGCAGACTAGATGGAGCTATAAATTTAGAAATTTCTTTATTAAATTTATTCAGAAAAAAGATCTTCTCTGTTCGCTCCACTTAGTGGTAGAGCACCTGGCCGGCAATCAGTTGACCTGGCGTTCGAATTCCAGCGGAGCGAATCGGTTCGAATCTTTTTTCTGAATAAATTTAATTAAAATTTTTTTTAATTTATGGGTCCATCTAGTCTGAAAATACGTTAAAGATTTTCTGTATCAGAGGAGATAACTTTGATCGATATTGTAGATTTCCATTTTCACGGTGTGTTTCAGAAAGAGGATTCTTCTTCCGATCTCTCTAGTAGCTCAGTAGTAGAGCACTTGACCGGCAATAAGTTGACCTGGCGTTCGAATCCCAGCGGAGCGAAAGATCTTTTTTCTGAATAAATTTAATTTCAAAAACTCATCTTTCTTGGTGGAAAATTCAACTACTCGGACTTTGCGATGCTCTCCACCTAGGGTGATTGCTAAAAAGACAGATACAACTTTCCACTGAAAATGAGTGAAATTTCACTGAATCTAGAGAGCAGTATTCTTATTTAGGTTTTCGACCAATCGGATTTGTCATAAACAAACAAGATAAACAGAAATTAATTCTATAATAATTTCACAATTAATTCAAAATCCATGGTCCGAAAAGAAAATACCAAAACAAAATGACACGGGACTGAACCTGGCAGGTTTCATAATCATGATAATGATATTATTATCAGTTATTATCATCACTCATTGTCACTTTATATCTCTTCGTTGTGTGGTCTCCTAAATAATGCAAAATGAATAACTTAACTTTTCAAGAGTACGAGGCAAATCTCTCCGATGAATCTTCTAATAAAGGTAATTATTAATAATCATTGGTACCGATTTATGAAATTTAAAAAAAAATTGTTTATTCTGTTTATAAGAAAAACATTGTTGACAGGACTGATATTTGTTCGCGACTTCGAAACACGTCGAATGACCTAATGACGAACCTTCCATGACCTACCAATATTTATAAATTTTAAAAATAATAATAATCTTCTAATTAATTTATTTAATTTGTCCACACTGAAGCTTATATCGTCCAAAAATTTTTTCTCGAATTTTCATGCATATCGCCCGGAAATTTGTTCGAATCGAAATTTTTGTTTGAAAAAAAGTAATATTTAAAGGTGGCTCAACCCCCATGAAGTAACACGTATTTCCCATTAGAAGAAAAGATGTTTTTGTATTTTTTATTCAGAATTCTCAATATTGGGTGAATCGAGTTGAAACTCAACATTTCTCTTTACAATTATCCATAGAATACAAATGAAGAATAATTTTTTGAATATCACCCCCATAAGTCTGTTTTATAGGGTCCCAAAAAAACCCCATAAGTGAAAAAATGGGGTTTGCGAGTTTTTGGTGCTAATTATGATTTTTGCGATTTTTTTTATTGTAAATTGTTTCTAATATGTAAAATACTACTTTAGACTGATAAATAGATTTTTAGATAAATTGTTTAAACAATTTATGATTGTTTGTAGCAATTTTCTCTTAGCATAGAGTTATAAAGTTGCGGTTTTTAAACAAAAATTCACTTTTTGCCCAATTTTCAATAAAAGTGAAATAAATAATAAGTTAGAAAAATCAATTGTTAAAACAATTTATTGTTATTGTTAATAATATTCTCTTTGTATAATGCTATAAAAATGTTGTTTTTTTTTCTCAAATATTCAACTTTTTGTCCACTTTTCAATAAGAGCGAGGTACAAATTATTTATATTTAACAAAAATGATTGTTTAAACAAATTATCATTGTTTACAACTATCTTCTCTTATAGTAATGCCAGATAGTTGCGATTTTTTCTGAAATTTTCTACTTTTTGTCAACTTTTCACTTAGTGAGGTAATAATAATTGCAAGTTCACAAATATAATTGTTTAAACAATTTATTATTGTTAATAACTATCTTCTCTTAGATAAATTGTAGAAACATGCGGTTTTTTTCTTTAATTTTCAACTTTTTGTCCACTTTTCACTAAAAGTTTTGTAATAATGAATTAAAGTTAACAAACATAATTTCTTAAACAAATTTTTATTGTTTATAACTATCTTGTTCTATATTAATGCTAGATATTTGCGTTTTTTTGAAATTTTTAACTTTTTGTCAACTTTTCACTTGGAGCGAGTTAATAATTAATTCAACTTAACAACAATAATTGTTTAAACAAGTTATTATGGTTTTTAACTATCTTCTCCTATATTAATGCTAGATAGATGCGTTTTTTTCTGAAATTTTTACATTTTTGTCCACTTTTCACTTATTGAGATAATAATTAATAAAATATAAGAAAAACATTTTTTTTTCGAATTTATTATTGTTTATAACTATATTCTCTTGGAGTAATGATACAAAGTTGCGGGTTTCTCTGAAATTTTCAGCTATTCGTTGATTTCTTAGTTAGGAACAAATGATAAATATTAATTTAAACAAAAAGGATCTCAGTAACTACTTCAAGGAAAATTTACATTCAATATTATCCATATAGAAAATTTTAAGAATATTTTAAATATCTTTTTTATTTCGGAAAAATATATTCACAAAAAAGAGATTGTTTAAAAAAATATTCTGTATATTTTTTATTTATTATTTGTTCATAACTAAAAAGGCAAAACAAAGTCGAACATTTCAGAAAAAGCCGCAACTTTGTAGCACTTATCTAAGAGAAGATAGTTATAAACAATAATAAATTAATTGAACAATTTTTTTTGTTTAACTTGCATTAATTATTACTATACTAAGTAAAATGTGAACAAAAAGTTATAAATTTCAGAAAAAACCGCAAGTGCCTAGCATTAATATAGGAGAAGATAGTTATAAAAAATGATAATTTGTTTAAACAATTATTTTTATTAAATTTCATCAAATATTACCCGACTCTAAGTGAAAAGTGGATAAAAAGTTGAAAATTTCAGAAAAACCCGCAACTGTCTAGCATTACTATAGGAGAAGATAGTTATAAACAATAATTAATTATTTAAACAATAATTTTTGTCAACTTGCATTGTATATTACCTCTCTATGTGAAAAGAAAAAAGAATGTGAAAAGACAAAAAGTCGAAAATTTTAGAAAAAAAACACAATTTTTAGCATTATTCAAAGAGAATGTTATTAACAATGATAATAAATTATTTAAACAATTAAGTTTGTTAACATTAATTACCTATTACCACACTCCAATTGAAAATTTGACAAAAAGTGGCAAATTTAGAAAAAAACCGAGATTTTCCATCTATAGTCTAAGAGGAAATTGCTAAAAACAATAATAAATTGTTTAAACAATTTATGTGAACATCTAATTAGCAGTATAAAGTAGTATGTAATGTATTATAAACAGCTTGCAAAAAAAAAAATAAAACAAAATCATAATTAGCGCCGAAAACTGGCAAAACACATTTTTTGACTTATGGGGTTTTTTTGGGGACCCTATAAACCAGACTTATGGGGATTATATTTCAAAAGTAATATTTTATTCGTATTCTAATATTGACGATTCTGAATAAAATGTACAAAAACGTATTTTTTTCTTATGGGAAATACGTGTTAAATTTCATGGGGCTTGAGCCACTTCTAAATATCATTGTTTTTCAAAACATAAACAAAATGGATTTATTTTTGTGTGGATTCGAACAAATTTCCGGGCGATATGCATGAAAATTCGAAAAAAAAATTTCCAATGCATTTTTGGACCACCCTATTATCCGTAGGGAGATTTCCCCTATGCATGAAAATTTGGTGGAATCAAACAAATATTGGTTGACTCAACAAAATATTTGATTGGCTCAACAGAATATTTTTTGTTGAATCAACCAAATACATCTACCAAAATATTTGGTTAAAACAAGCAAAAAATTTAGTTGGGTCAACCAAATATTTTGTTGTCCATATAATAACCATATGCTATGGTTGAACCAACGCAAATTTTGTTGGTTCAACCAAATCGTTCTCTGAGTGTTTCTTGATTTTTTGCTACCACCTAGTTTGACATTTCTGATGAATTAAAATAATTTTTTAAATATATTAATCGATAAGAAACAATTCTTTCTCAAATAATATACATTAATTTATGTAAAATAATTCATTTTATTTAATTAACAGTGAAGACACTATACGTCTTAATAAATTTAAATTTAAATTAATTGTTTTTCTTTTATTTGTGCACTTAATTAATATTAATAATACAGTCCAACAAAAAAGTAGAAGTTCCGACGGAACAGACTAGTCAATTCTCACGTATTTTGGGTCGCTGAATCCGAATCCAAAGTCGAAATTCCGAAGTTACATGCTTTCTTCCTAAAATAAAAAAAAAACATTTCTTCGTACATTTTAGAGCCCCATAAAAAAGTAGGAATTCGACAGAACAGACTAGTCAATTATTCTTGCATATTTTGGGTCGCTGAATCCG
>CAKNYM010050344.1:0-14460 GCA_932195095.1 Andricus curvator
AATTAATTTTTACTTTACATTTTTTTTAAATTTGTACTTTCATTTCTGAATATTTGATTTATTAATAACCTTTAAACTAATTCCAGAAAATATAAGTTTCAATAGAATCAGTTAATAATAATTAATTAATCAGTTCACAATATAAAAAGCATTAAACAATTATTTTCATTGGAACATTCAAGTAATTTCTACATTATATATATGTTATTTACATTTTAAATTTTATAATAATGCTATTATAACATCTGTAACTGGATTAGTAATATAGAAAAATAAAAATTACTGAAATGCATTTTACGACGTGTATTCATAAAGTCAGTCATTAAAAACAAAGATAAAAACATAAATACATAAATTAAATAAATTCATTTTGATAATTGGAGCTATTATTGAAAATATAATTATCTGTGATCGATAAAATAAGAAATCTACTTTTCCACTTCTGTTAGTTTTAATTTTAATAAATAGAGGTCACCATATGACTCACGAAGTGACTACTAAGAAAACGTCCTCCATGAAACTGCAATGGCGGTTACGAGTTTTCATCTATAGGATAATAAGTTTATTTTCTTAAGATTTTTGAGAAAATTCAAAAAGATTATTTAAGATTTCAGATAATGTCAAATTAAAATTTCAACAAAAAAGTTCATTTTCAACTAATTATTATTTGAATTTTTAACCAAAAAAGATTAATTCTCCACAAAAAATTTAACGCATAACTGATATTTCAACCAGAAAAGATTTTAATTTAAAATCAAAAACAGTTGAACAATTAGTCAATTTTTCATTTGATAAAATTAATTTTTTAACAAAATTACGAATTTTCAACAAAGTAGTTGAATTTTCATCCTAGAAAGATGATTTTCTAGGAAAAAAACGTGATATTTGATACTTCAAACAAAAAAAATTTCAACTTTTAATAAAGAAACAGTTAAATTTAACCAAAAAATATGCATTTTTAACAAAATACATACATTTTCAAACAAATAGTTCAACTTTCAACTAAAAAATACTAATTTTTTAACGAAAATAGAATAGTTTAAATTTCAGTTGAAAAAATTAATTTACAGCCAGAAAGATGAATTTTCAAAGAAAAATGTAATAGTTGATATTTCAATTAAAAAATATTTTTATTTCAAAGTTAGAACAGTTCAACACGAAAATGTGAATTGTTAACAAATAAGTTAATTATTAACCCAAATAGATTAATTTTTAACCAGACAGATGCATTTTTAATCAACAAAGATGAAATGTCTACAAAAAGAGATGAATTTTTAATTAAAATGATGAATCTTCAACAAGAAAAAATGAACTTTTAACAAAGTAGTCTAACCTTTAACGAAGTTAAAAAATTCTAAACCAAAAAGGTTGAATTCTCAACGAAATAGTTTTGATATTTTAACTAAAATCGGATTGTAATTTTAAATAAAAAAGAGTTAATTTCGTCTAAAATTGACAAATTTTCAGAAAAATAGTTGAATCCTCAACCGAAACAGATTAACTTTTAACCAAACATTTTCACTTTTAACCAACAATAATGAAATTTCTCCTAAAAGTGATAAATTTTTAAACGTCTCTTAGACTGACTCGAATTATTCTAGGGATTTTTAGAAAAGTTTTTTATTCTCTTGAAAACTTTCAAAATTCTTAAGAAGTTTCCAAAATTTTGGTTGGAATCTTCAAATATTTACATTTTGTTTTAAACTTGTTGAAATTATTTGAAATTTTAAATTATCTTCTAATCTTTTTATAACTACTAAACCTTCTTAATATCTTTTAAAATGATTTGAATATTTTCACAATTTTTTTTTTTAATTCAGTTAAATTGAAAACATTTTTATAAAACCTACCAGCTTTTTTAAAGACAATTCTTGACCCTAAAATCATTAGGTTCTGTCTTGAATTTTTAATGTCACTTGATTTTTACTTATTTTATAGTTAAAGTAACAGGAAATAAATTAAAATCAAGTGACTTCTAAAATTCAAGATAGAATCCTATTTTTTTAAATAAATTTTTTTTTCAAATTTTCCCAGGAATCTCAAGAATGTTTCATTATTATCTTGAAATCTTTCAAAATCTCTAAAAAGCTTCAAAATTGTATTTCAAAATCTTAAAAAAACTACATTTTGTTTAAATTTGGTTTAATCGGTTTAAATTTTAAATTATATTCGAAATTTTTTCAATATTTCTAAATATCTTTTAAAATGATCCGAATTTTGCCTGAAGTTTTTTAATTTTGCGAAATTCCAAAATTTTGCTTAAAAATTTTCTACATTTCTTTGAAAGAAATTTTAGAAAATTATTGGAAATATTTTGAAATCCTTTTCGAATTCCTCTTCAATTATTTTAAATCATTCGAATCTTTCCCAGGAATCTTCATGAAAATTTATTCTCTTGAAACTTTTCAAAAATCTCAAAAAGATTTTTTTCTAGAACTATTAAAAAATCTGCATTTTGTTTTCAATTGTTTGAAATCTTCTTGAAATCTAAATTATTTTCAAAACCTTTTAAAACTTCTAAAATTTTTAAATATCTTCTGGCATAATTCAAAATTTTAATAAAATTTTTCTTAAATCTGAAAAATATCAAAATTGTCTTAAAATCGTTGAGATTCTTTTTCGACATATTTTTAAATCTCTAAAACTCAAAATGAATCTTTTTAAATAAAAACTAAATCAATTTCAATATTCCCATCAATTTTATTGTTTGTACCGGTAATTTTTTGGTTACCGGTACCGACTAAGTTTTTTCTGTAATTTCATTTTTGTCATCTGTTTGAAAGTGTGCTAATTTTTACAAATTGTAGTGTTATCATTGTAGTGTAAATCCACAATTAAAAATATTGTCGATTTAGATTTAATTTCAATCCTTGGATGCTCAGTCTGTTAATTATGATAATTTTAAGAAAATTTACATTTTTTTGAGAACATGTAATTTATTAGCGTTTATTTAAAGAAAGCAACTTTTTCAGTTTTGATTACATATTTTTCTATTTACAAACTGTCTTATTTGTATTAAGAATTTGAAACTATTTATTATAAAGTGCATATCCTCGAGATAACATTATCATTCCTCTGTAGATCCTGTCGGTGTCAAACTCATTTTCCATAGGATCGAAAACGAAAACGTTTCTCTTTGGTCTCTTGATTTTTTGCAAATTTTTCAAATCCTGAAAAGTATAGAAATTAATTTCTTATCTGTAAGGCGATGCTACATCAGCTCAAAAAAGTATAAAGTATTAATTTTCCATATAAATTAAAAAAACATGATTAAATGTTGCAAACTTACATAATGATAGCTTTTTTTGTATGAAAATTAAAAATTGTTCATATTTTAAAAATTAGTTTACCGAAAGAACTATGAAACTTGAAGTCGTTGCTGCAGGGACAGCGCGCCTACATGCCATAATAATCAGAGTCAAAAGGTACCCTCCAAATGCCAAAAAAGAAAGAGCCGTTATGACAAGTTGAAATATTTTCGAAATTTTTGTATCCTTTCCTTTATCGTCCCACTCCTCGTACCTTCTCATAGGCTTATTACTATTTCTTTTGAGAGGGAGCGCCGAAGGAAGTAAAAAACCTCCCATCCTGCTGCTAACTGTCAAATTTCCATCTACTTCGTCTTCAGTTTTCAATTTCGAACAGAAAGAAAAATTAGTTCCTAAAATTTCCTTCATTGTATTTCTTCCTTTAGTCTTGAAAGGAAGGGGTAATTTGATTCAATTTCGCAATACAAAATTTATAATAAGGGACCGTGCCTAAATTACGTACTTTTCTCATGAAATTTTGAACCACGCCCTCCTCCCCTTCCATACGTAATTTTTGCCTACTATTTTTTTAATTATTTACTCAGGGGTCATCTAAAAATAACATTAGACGATTTGGGGCAGAGGAGTTTGGTAAAATCTTACTGTTTCTTACGAATTAACAAAGTAGTTCAACTTCCAACTAAGTAGTTGAATTTTCAACAAAAAAGATGAATTTTCAACAAAATAGTTGAACCCTTAAACAAGACCGATTCATTTTCAACCAAAAGATATGAATTTTCAAACAAAAAAGATTTTTCAGGCAATAAAAAAAAATCATCCAAAATGTTGAATTTTAAAGTAAAAAAGACAAGCTTTTTACAAAACAGTTGATTTTTTAAAGAAATAGTTAAATTTCCAACTAAAAAGATTGATTTTCTACACAAATACATACATAAATACATAAATATTCAACCAAAAAGATTATCGTCCTTTTCAACCAAATGTTTGAGTTCCGAACTAAAAAATATTAATTTTCTAACGAAAATTGAAGGGTTTCTAACAAAAGTTGAATAGAAATAGAGGAATTTTCAACAAACAAGATTAATTTCAACCAAAAAATTTAATTTTCTACCCAAAAAGGCGAGTTCTCAACAAAATACATACATTTTTAACCAAATAGTTGAATTTTCAAAAAACTAGCTTAATTTTCTACCAAAACAGACTAATCTTCTACAAATTACATAAATTTTCAATAAAATAGTTGAATTTTCAACGAGGAAGATTAATTTTCTACAAAAAAAGAATTTTCGACAAATTACATAAATTTTCAACCAAATAGTTAAATTTTCAGTTAAAATAATTAATTTTAACCAAGAATACCAATTTTCAATAAAGTAGTTGAATTTTCAACCTAGAAAGATGAATTTTCAACGAAAAAAGGTTTCAAATATAAATCAAAAACAGTTGAATTAAACCAAAAAAGACAAAGTTTTAACTAAATACATACATTTGCAAATAAATTGTTACTATTTCAAACGAGAACATTAATTTTCTACAAAAACAGAGGAGTTTTTAACAAAATATGTAAATTTTCAACGAAATTGTTGAATTTTAAACCAAAAAATATTAATTTTCTAACGAAAATTAAATAGGTTAATTTTAAGTTGAAGAAATAAATTTGTAACAAAAAGGATAAATCTTCAACGAAAAATTATTTCAAACAAAGAAGATTTTAACCATAAATCAAAAACAGTTAAATTTAACCAAAAAAGATAATTTTTCAACAAAATACATCAATTTTCTACCAAAAAATTCGAATTTTTAACAAAATACATAAATTTTCAACCAAATGGTTGAATTTTCAACTAAAAACTATTAATTTTTGGACAGAAATGGAATAGGTTCTAACTAAAAATTCGAATGCTTTAGAAAAAAGTTGACTTTTATACCGGAAAAGAAGAATTTTCAACAAGAAAGATTAATTTTCAACGAAATAGTAGAATTTTCAACTACAAAAGATGAATTTTCAAAGAAAAAATATAAATTTTAAACCAAAAATTGAATCGGTAAATTTCAGTTTAAAAAAAAATTTAAAAAAACGAATTTGCAACCAAATTAATTCAACTAAAAAGACGAATTTTTAACAAAATAGTTGAATCCTCAACCAAAATGATGAATTTTCAACAAGAAAGATAAATTTTCTACCCAAATAAACAAAAAGTTTAATTTTAACCAAATATTTTAATTTTCTAAAAAATGGTTCAATTTTTAACTAAAAATATGAAAAAAGTTATGTTTAAACCATATAGTTTAATTATCTACCGAATTTTTAAATTGTCAAGCCAAAAAGACCGATTTTCTACAAAATAGTTAAATTTGGAACCCAAAAATATGAATTTTGAACAAAAAAGTTCATTTACGACCAAATAGTTGAATTTTCAACTAAACTGATGAATCTTTTATTGAAAGAAAATGAATTTTTTACAAAGTAGTTAAACTTTAAATTAAGCAGTTCATTTTTTAACCAGAAAAATGAATTCTCAGCGAAACATGTAATAGTTAATATTAAAAAAAAAAATTTTAATTTTGAATCAAAACTAACAAACTATTTGAATTCTCAACCAAAAAGATTAATTTTCTATGAAAAGACGAATTTTCAAGAAAATATATGAATTTTCAACCAGAAATGATCAATTTTCAATTTGAAATATCAATTTCCAACAAAAAATGGAAAAGTTAGATTTTCAGTGAAGAAAATCAATTCTAAAAAAAACGAATTAGTAGAAAAATAGTTACATTTATAACCATTTCCTTGGAATTTTCAACTTGATAAATTTTCAACAACAAAAAAAGAATTTTCAAGAAATAGTTCAACGTTCAACCAAATAATGGTAGGCTTTCCAAACTAACAAAATTAACTTTTAACCAAGAATAGTTTGATTTTCTTATTGGCTTCTATTAATTCTGATCAAATTCAAGCGAAAAACGAGAAAAAGGGCCTTTTTGATAAAAGGAAAAAATAACAATTTTTTTGAAAAGGTTAAAAGAGTTCATCTTTAAATTAGATCAATTTGCTTAAATAAAAAAAATGTCCAATGAATTCAATTAAAAGTATTCTCGTACTATTATCGAATAGTTTTAACTCATTATTCATTGTTCGATTGAGGTTTATAAAAAATTACATTTATATTTCGTATTTAAAAAGAGGAGGGTGGTCACCTTCAGTGTCACATGACATTTTTAGGGGGGGGGGCTTCACCGAAATAGCACAAATTGTCACAAAAGGGAGGGGTGAGTAAAAAATCACTGAAATTTAGGCACGGCCCCTAATAACAATGTTAACTAATTAATATAAGAACATACTAAAATACTTACTCATTTCATCTGCAAATGTAGATCTGATTTGAATCAATTTGTCTAAGGGCAATTCACTCAAACTTCTCATTTCCTCGAGATAAAAGTCTGAATCTTCATTTATTGCTCTTGCAAAGTGAATAACAGTAGCAAGAACTAAAATATAAATAAAAATGCGCCATTGAGTAGGCATAATTCAAGCCAACTTGAAATACACTATGTCTTCTTTTTTCGGAAACTATTGTCAACTAAAATCCGTTTTGATACTGAATAGGATGCAAACTGTTTCGGCGAGCAACCTTTTGTAAATTACGAGGTCTCCCTTCTTGCTTGGCTGAGGAAGCGTGAAGACACCAATCAGGAAAACGAGTTGTCTCTTACAAGTATACAAATACTGTAGAAGTGTGAAAAATAATCAAGATAACGTAATTACTTCTTTCCTGAACCGATTATGTTCTGGTCTAAAATAAATAGTTCAGTGCAACTGGAGACATTGTTCTAAGAGGATGGCTACTGTTAGTCTCTGTTTTTTACTCGTGATTTCGGCCACGCCGACGTTTTGTAACAATGGAGGTAATTAATAATAACAATTTTCGAATCTATTCATCCACAATATAAAAATTCATTCACTTTCGAGAACCAATACTTAGGGAAAAGAAAACAACTAAAGTGTTGTTCAACTCTATCGGACAAATTTATTCGGTGAAAAATCCCAACATTTATTCAAGAAGACACTGTTCTCCTAAACAGGGTCATGAAAATTAATAAGAAAATCCTTCCTTCAGCGTGAGTATGTCTGATGTCCTGGTTTACATTGTTCCAATCCTTGATGTTGAGGAAGATGTCGTGGTCATATTTATGTTTAAGAAGATACAGGGTAGCGATAAATACATTTTTTGCATGGAACATGCAAATCATTTATTTCATTATGAAGTGAAGAACAACAATTTATGGAAAAAATTTGTTGGGCCTACTATAACATTAACAAATCTTTTCTCCAAACAATATGTAAAATCATTCAAAATATTGTGCTAGTTTATCAAGTATTTTAGGAAAAAATATATACTGTAATACTTCAAGAATTTTTAGAAAATTTACCTAATCTATGTGGAAAATCAAACATAATTTTTGGGACGATTTCCTACATTCAGTAGGGATCAATCAATTCCCCAAATTGTGGGGAATATTCCCAAAAATTTGTATAAATTACCAAAACTTTACGGAAATTTCCCCAAAAATTGTAGGCATTATCTAATTTCCTAAATTTTATGGAATTTTCCCCAATTTTTTAGTGAATTGTAAGGACTTTTAGGGAAATTTCCCCAATTTTTGGGGAAAATGATTTTCCCCAACAAAAATGTGGATTTTTTCCCACTAGAAAGTGGGGAAAATTCCCGAAATTTTTTACAGTGTAGTTCTGCTGTTTCTATGGACTAGAACAAACATGATTACCTTGAATCTTCTTAAACATGAATATGATCGCGACATGTTCCTCAAAATCAAGGACTTGATCTGTGTAAATCAGGACATCAGGGATATTAACGCTAGAGAGGATTTTCTTCTTAATTGTAATTCCCCTGATGAGCATAACAGTGTTTTCTTAAACCGTTGGGGTTTTTTCACAAAATAAATTTGTCCGATAGAGTTGAACAATACTTTAGTTGTTTTCTTTTCTAAATAAATGTTCACTAAGGTCCGAAAACCAGTACTTAGGAAAAAGAATGACCTAAAGTGTTGCTCAACTCTATCAGACAAAATTCGGTGAAAAAAACAAACGTTTCACTCAGAGAAATGTCCTCTTGTGTCAAAAGGATGTTTCTTGATGAAATGGAATTTTCTCTTAGACTGAAGGTTAAGAGGACTTTCATTTGTCTCTAACAGAATCTTTTTGCAGCAAAAATGATCCATTTAAGACAAACTTCACCAAATCTTGTAGCAAAATAGTTCTGTTCGTCTACACAAGATTTTCACATGTTTCCAAACATGTTTCATTGATTCAATCCTTGATGTTGAGGAATATGTCACGATAATATTAATTGATGTTTAAGAAGATCAAGGTAGTCATGTTTAAGCACAGTTCTACTGTTTCTATGGACTAGAACTGTGACTAAACATGACTACCTTGAATCTTCTTAAACATAAATATGACCACGACATCTTCCTCAACATCAAGGATTTGATGAGTGTAAACCAGGACATCAGAAATACTCACGCTAGGAAGTTTTTTCTTCTTAATTGTCATTCCCTTGATAAGGACAACAGTGTTTTCTCAAAACTTTGGGGTTTTTCACAAAATAAATTTGTCCGCTAGAGTTGAACAACACTTTAGTTGCTTTCTTTTACCTAATCATTCACCCTACAACCACCCTAGACGACCCTACAATAGATAATGAACCTACAGTAGATAATCATTGATTTTAAATACATTTATGTAAAATAAATAATTTAGTTTAATTAATAGCCAGGACACTATATGTGCTGATAATTAATATTTTAATGATATATTTTAGGTATATTTTAAAGTGCTTTTAATAACTGTGCTTTTAATTAATGATTATCTACTTAGGTTCATTATGTACTGTAGGGTGGTCCCCCTTACGTAAAATATATGAATTTTCAATAAAATAGTTGAATTTTCAACTCAAAAAGTTAAATTTCGAATCAAAAATGGCAGAATAAAATTTTTAATTGAAAAAATTAATTTTCAACTGAGAAAAAATAAATTTTCAACAGAATAGTGAAATTTTCAACCCAAGTGATGAATCTCCGATCCAAAAAAGAAATTTTCAACAAAAAGAGTAATAGTTGTTATTTCCACAAAAAAAATGTTTAAACCAAAAAAGAGTTGAGTTAAACCAAAAATACGAATTTTCAACAAATTAGTTAAATCCTCAAACAAAACAGACTAATTTTCTAACCAAAAAGAGGAACTTTGAACAGAAGAGTTAAATTTCTAACCAAAAAAGATTTTTCAGTCAAAAAAGAAAAAAAAATCTCATCCAAAATGTTGAATCTTTAAGCAAAAAAAAAACGAATTTGTTGCGAAACAGTTGAGGTTTTTACCCGAAAATATGAATTTTTAACAAAAAAATTGAATTTTCAATACAACAATATGAATTTTGTACCAAAATGATTAAATTCTCAACCCAAGAAAGACGACTTTTCAACTAAATAAATGAATTTTTAACTAAAAAAGATAAAAGGAAATCAATTTTCAACTGAAAAATCGAATTTTCAACAAATTAGTTAAATGTTCAAGCAAAAATAGAATAGTTCAATTTGCAGTTCCAAAAATAAAATTTTAATTAAAATGATGAATCCTTAAAAAAAATTATTCTTAATCATATAGTTGAATTTTCAACCCAACAGATGAATTCACTATCAAAAAAGACCATTTTTCAACAAAAAGCATCAATTTTTAACTAAAATAGATGAATTTTTGATTAAAAATGGAATAGTTCAATTTTCAGCAACAGAAGTAAATGTTTAACTAAAATTATGTATCTTGAACTAAAAAAGATAAATGTTCGACGAAAAATGGAACAGTTAAAGCAATTAAAAAGATTTATATTCAACAACAAAAATACAAAATTTCAAGAAAATATTAAATTTTTCAAACAAAGAGATGATTTTTCAACTGAAACGATGAAGTTTCGACTAATGAGACTACTTTTCTACCAAGAATTACGAATTTTCAACAAAATAGTTTGATTTTCACCTAAAACAGATACATTTTGAAGCTAAAACAGAATAGTTCAATTTTTAGTAAAAAAATTAATTTTCAGCCAAATAAAATAAATTTTTAACGGAATAGTTCAATTTTGAACCAAAAAGATGAATTTTTAACCAAGAAGGTTAAATTGCTGTCAAAGAAGAGTCACTAAACCAAACAAATTTTCAATAACAGAAATAAATTTTAAACCAAGAAGATAAATTTTCAACCAAGACGATTAGTTTTCTGCCAATAAAGAATAATTTATAACACAATGTTGAATTTCCAAACATTTATTTGAATTTTTAAAAGGAATTTTCAAGCTAATACATATTTAAATTTTCAACTAAAGAAATGAGTTTTCAAATAGAAAGGTAAAGTTTTAACCAACAAGATTAATTTTAACGAAAAAAGATTAATTTTCAGTACAATACCGGAATTCGCAATGAAATAGTGGAATTGTCAATTAAAGAAGATACATTGTTAACCAAACATGGAAGAGTTAAATTATCAGCTCAAGAAATTAATTGTTAACCAAAAATTTTTTTAACAAGTTAGTTAAATTTTGAACAAAAAAAGGGTTTTCGACTGAAATGATGATCCGTCCACAAAAAAAATTAATTTCTAATAAAGTAGTTATACTTTCAACTATAATTTGTTGAATTTCTAACCAAAAAAGATTCTAATTTACATCCAAAAACAGTTGAATTTAACAAAAAAAGACGAATTTCCAACAAAATACGAGTAAAGATGACAGAGATTTTTGTTGTTGACAGAAATCACATTTTTTAGTAAAAAAATCTATCCTATAACTTTGAATATTACTTACTGATACTATAGGATATGATACTCATTATTAATGTATTTATCGTCATAAAAATGTCTCTAATTTCAATTTGAAATTACTGTTTTTTGGAATGTGAAATTCTAAAATAGTTTAATTTTTGAGGCCTTGAAACTAAAGTTATTTTCCTTCAAAAGTTTAAATTCGAAAATATTTGGTTTCCATTTTCTAAGGAGGTTTTATCTAGAATCAGCAGGTTTAATGTAGGGTTCAACTCTGGTAGTAATTCCAAACTTAAATATTAAAAATTTCGGGACAATTCCACTATTAAATCTTTAAAAATTTCATGTTGAAAGCCTTGATGTTCAGTGTTTAATTTAATAATTTTAGATTTAAATATTTTGAACTGTTTGGTTTCAATTTCAGTCAGTTTTGCATTTAAGAGTATTAGATTTAAATATCCTAAATACTTCACAGTTGCACAATTTTCAGTTTGAAGGATTTGTAATTAAACCATTTTGAACTAAATGCCTCCAGAATAAATTCAAAACAATGAAAGATTAAGAAAATAATTTTGTTAAATTCTAGCCTCAAAAATGAGGAGATTTTAGAACTATGCACTGAAAATTTATTTATTTTGTATTGAAAATGTGTTCAAAATATTGAACATTTTAAACTTAACTTAAAAAGAATCAATTTCGAATGGAAATGCTTAAAGTTGTGTGATTTCAAAAATTAGAAGCATAGCGATACTGTTTTGTATTCTTTTTTTTGAATTTCAATGTAATATCTTAAAATTGTCCGATTTTAAGTTGAATATTTCAAAAAATAAATAATTGAAAGTTGAAACATATTTGATTGCAAAATTTTAAGAATGAATAATAATCCTAAATAAACTGTTAAAAATTAAAATATTTAAAATTGAAAAGTTAAAAATTATGTTGTTTAAAATAAAAAAAAAATAAAAAAATAAATTTATCTAACTTTTCCTGGTTTTTTTATGTTCAACGCTAAATTTTCAATTTTTCCCTATCATAGGTTTTAATTTTGCAATTCAAATTAAAATAGTCGAATTTTCAAAAGAATAATTACCAACTTGAAAATTGTCAATTTTTTAACGATTTAAATTTATTCAAAAAAGTAATAAAATTGTGTAGGGTTTGAGTATAAAAATGATTTAATATCACACTTATTGGGGGCTAAAAATGTTTTAAGTTTGAAATTAAGTTCGGATTCATTTAATTTTCAACGTTCCGCAAGTGGCCATTTTTCCATTTTTAATGTTTCCCATTAAAAATTACCTTATTTTGAATTTTTTTTAGAATAATTTAACTTTATAGAAATCTTAGATAAATTTATCCAAACAATTTTATTATTGAAGTATAATTTTGTATGTAAAAACAATTTCAAACTCTAGACTTTCAGATGCTTTTAATTTGAAATATTCAATTTAATTTTCAATTTTCAATTGTCAAATTTGAATCAATTTAATGCCATTTCAATTCCTTTGAATTTTAAATGATCCAATTTTCAAAATTCTAATCTGAAAATATTCAACTTTCAACGTTTTTTGTCCTACTTTCGATATTTTAATCTGAAATCTTTCAATTTCGAGATTCATCGATTCAAAATAAAATGGTTTAATTTTCAACACTTTGAATTATAAATGATATGAATTCAACGCCTTTCTAATGAAACTGAACAATTTGCAAAAATTTTAATCTGAAATTTTTCAATTTTGAGAACTTCTGATTTAAAATTGGTCAATTTCAAACACTTTAAATTTCAAATTAGTCAATTTTAAACGCTGTTATTTAAACACGATACAAGTTCAATTCTATTGTCTCATTGGAAATATTGTCTTTTTCTTCAAAATTTGACGTAATCTAAAATATTTTGATTTAGAACGTTTGCAATTAAAAATTGTTCAATATATATTTTTCAATTTCAAACGCTTTCACTGCGTAATTATTAAATATTGATTATCGTTTCAGAAATTTGGAAAACTTTATATTTAAAAATTTATTTAACAATAGATGTAAAACAGTTTATAATTTAAATGTGCATTTACTGTTAGTTTATTATAAAAAATATAATTTCCATTTTATAAAAAAGTTATGAAAAATCAACTTTCAACATTAAATGTTGTTATTAACTAGTTTTCAAGTTTAAAAACATTGTTTCAATTTTAGGCGTCTTCGATAAAATAAAAGAAGGATTGCGGAATGCACAGAATTATTTCAAGACTGCTAAGGACATTGCTGATTTGGTGGCAAAAAGCTTGAATCGAAAAGGAACTCAAAAAAAGGGAGACGATGGTGAAAATGGCAATGATGGGAAAAAATCAAAACGAGCCTTTGGAGCATTTACTTTTGTATCGACATTTTTTCGCCTGCTTGGATTGGATACACAAAAAATAACAGCCATTGCCGTTAATAGTGTTATTTTCCTCGCTCAATTGGTATAATTAAAATCTAGAAAAACATACTTATAAAATAAGACATTTTTATATATTAGAGTCTCATAGCCCCGGGTAGAAACCCTTTATAGTTTCGGTCGGGTGTTCGTCCGTCGTACTTTTTTTTCTAACCGACTTTACCCCGTAACCTATAGCTGACTTTACCCCGTACCATACTCGACTTTATCCCGTACCCTAACCCACTTTACCCCGTACCCTGGCTGAATTTATCCGGTACCCTAACCGACTTTACCCCGTATCCTAGATATCTTTACCCCGTACGCTAGCCGATATTACCCCGTACCATACTCGACTTTATCCCGTACCCTAACCGAATTTATTCCGTACACTGCGGAAAATTTTACCCCATGCCGCACAGTGGGGCAAATAAAGTACCCGTGGACAAATAAATTTTTAGCCTGCACTATTCATCCGTTTTGAAAGTTCTTTTTTTTTAAATAAAAGCTTTTTAAATTTTGACAAGATTTGTGCGAACCTGTTCATTGAAAAATCGCCAAACTGTAAATTTGTTTATAAAAAATGTTTAAATATTGAATAATTGTTGTCAATTTGCAAAGTACCATAGCAAAGAGTAATTGAAAAGACATTCCTAGTTGATTTCGCAAACAAAAATTGAGCCTATTCATTGAAAAATCGCCAAACTATGAATTTCTTTATAAAAATTGTTTAAATAATGAATCATTGTTGTCAATTTGCAAAGTATCATAGCAAAAAGTCATCGAAAAGACACTCCTAGTTGATTCCGTAAAAAAAATTGAGCCTGTTCATTGAAAAATCGCCAAACTGTGAATTTGTGTATAAAAATTATTTAAATTATGAATCATTATTGTCAATTTCAAAGTATCATAGTAAAGAGTCATCGGAAAGACATATCTATTTGATT
>CAKNYM010050344.1:34572-58086 GCA_932195095.1 Andricus curvator
TGTACACCGATTGCAGGAGTTGTGGACCCCTCTCATCAATTCCTGTTCTTTTAATTTCTATCTATTTTAATTTTATACAAAACAGTTTTTAATTTTTGAATTTCATTTCGTTTAATTTTAAACATTTCCTTCATAAACGTTATTTTTTCTTGAAATTTTCCAATTACATATTATTCAAATTGAAATTATTTATTTGTCTAAATCTTGAACAGAAAATCGGAAAATTTGCAAATATTACTTTGAAAATTAAAAATTTCGAAATAATAATATAAAACAAGAGTGCTATAATATGATGCCAATGTTTGAAATTGCACAATTTCAATATTTTCAATTCGAATTTTTTGATTTCTCAAAATCAATTTATAACTTTTGTAAAAGTTTTCTTTTAAGTTGTAATTTAGTTAGATTAGTCTTACAGTTTTAGGAAGCTTCCCCTATAATATGAACCAAAAACTAGCGGGTCATCCAGCTACGGCCTTTCTTCAGAAAGAAATAAATTTTTACGCCAAAAAGACGAAACATACGAAAATTCAAATCAGTTGAATTTTCAAACAGGACGTATGGCAAAATAATTCAATTTTGCAACAAATATTAAAATTTTACGAACAATTGAAAAATCCCGAAAATATAATACAGAACATTGTAAAATTCCCGAATAATAAAATTGCCGAAATTATAAAATACCCGAAATATAAAAATCCGGAATGAGAAAATTCCCGAATAATACAATTTCCGACAGTTTATAATGTTACCGAATTTGAAAATTCCCGAAGAATAAAATTCCCGTCAGAAAATTGCCGAATTAAAAAATAAATTAACTAGAGAATTCTCGAATTATATTCCCGAATTTAAACAATTAAATTTGTTTGCTACATATTATTTATTTATTGAAAAATCAAATATATTTATCAAAGAACCGAAAAGAACGAAATCACGTTGAAGTAGAAAAATGGAATAAAGAGGAGAATAGGTGAAAGACTGTGAAGCCTCTGATGAATAAATGAGAATTTGGATAGTTAATAGACTAAACAATAACACAACAATATAAATAAACAATGAAGTTTATTTGTATTACTTTGAAAATATTCGTTTACAAACATGGAAATTTTGCTTAAAAAATATAGTTAGTTTTTTAACTGAAAATCGGAAATTTTTAAATATTGCATTGAAAATTAAAAAAATAATAATATAGAACAAGAGTGCACAATCACACAATTTTAGAATTTTCAATTCGAAATTGCTTCATATTTACATCTGAAATTATCAAGTTTAAAACTGTCGTGGCTTTAATTAGAAATTTTAAAAGATTTAAAACCGAAATTCTCGAGAAATTCTAAACATTTCAATTGGAAACTACAACATTGTGAAATTGGAAAATCTAAACGTCCAAAAATTAAGAAATTTCAAAACAAAGATTTTCGAATTTAAGCTTTTGAAGCAAAAAAGCTTTAGATTCGAAGCCTTAAAGATTGAACTGCTTTACGAGTAGAATTGCGCATTCAAAACTATAAATTTAAATTTAAAATATATAACTTTTGGAAATGGTAAATATAAGTGTCATATGATATAGTATCAAGTAACATTTAAAGTGATCGGATAGATCTTTTTACCCAAATTTGGCAAAATAGTGTCACAAATTTTTTAAGTATGAAACTTAGTTGTATTCCGAATTTAAACGAGTGTATATACGTATTAACAAAATCTGCCCGTTGCGCGAGCACATTCTCATCGCTTGAAAGATTGAGCGCGCGTAGGGCGCGAGTCTGTCGGATCTGGCGCTTCGCGATCGATAATGTGTTACCTCGCCCTTCGCGCTCTGTTACTTATTCTTTGCATTGGGAATGATTGAATGAATATTTATATAAAGCATCTCTTTCAGATTCCAATATTTGTATGCATCTTCATATTCTGAATTTTCTACGTAAATAAATGTGTACAGTTAAAGATAGAATTGCTCAAAGCTCTGTAGGCTTTGATGTACACATTCTCATCTTGTAACGCGCGCTACGCGCTCTATTTTTGACAGACATTTTTAAATGTAGGTATATTTATTTTCTAAATTACCTTACAATAAAAAGCTACAAGTCTTCTTTTAGACTTTTTATATATCTCGCGTCTTTTGACGTAGTATGGAAATTTTCGATTTTTTGCATATCAATTTCAAAAAATAAATTAAAATCGAAAAGTGCTGTCAAACATGGTTCAAAGAAATTTTGTAGGAATTTTTGAATGCTGAAATTCTTTCAAAAGCTTTTCCCCACATTTTGCGCTGTTTGGTTCAAAATTAGAATTTTAAGTTTTTTACATTCTCATCATATTTATTGTATTATATTTATGTGAAAACAGACTATCGCGAATTTTTTTACATCTCCATGTTTCGAGACCCCGTTAATAAAAAAAATCGGTTTTACAATGCTGTCTGTCTGTCGTTCTCGCTGTCATCGTCGTTGTCGTCTTTATACCGGATAACTTTTGAAAAACTAATCGGTTTGGATTGTGCTTTGGCACACAGTTTAAGGAGTGAAAAAGAAAGATCGAGTTCGCTAACCAGCTATTTTTTATGAAAAGTTAAAAAGTTAGAGCTTTTTTTTATGACTTTTTTGATGAAAAAACAAAAATTACCAGCGTTATAACATTTTCAAAATCCAAAAAGCAAACGAAAATGAACATTTTAAGCCAAAAAACGCACGATATGAAAAAAAGTCAATCGAAGAAAAACGTTGCTTTTTGAAAGTCCTACAATATTATTGGAAAAACTTTTTGAATTTTCTTGAAAAATCTGAAATTCAAATTTTGATCGCACAACAAATAATGAAAAATCAAAAATTGCATTTTGCGGTCACACTATGCAAAAAAAATGAATCAACAAGAATTGTGCACCCAAATAAGATTAAAAATTTGGTAATAATCACTTTTTTAGAGGACACGCAGTTTTTGTTTTATTCGTAAAAAACAACATTAAAAATGAAAAAATTCAATTTTTGTACAAACGACACAAGCTACGAAAAAAATGAATAGACAAAAGTTGCTCTTCCAAAAAAGAGTGTAGACTCATCCCAATTTGTCATCAATCATTTTTTGATAGAACGCGTAGTTTTTGTATTAATCGTAAAAAATAATATTCAAAATATCAAATTCACCCAAAAAGGATCTACAAATTTGTTATTAATAATTTTTAGATAGGAGGAGTAGGTTTTCCTTAATCGTAACAAATAAGATTAAAAATAACAACATTAAATTTTTGGAAAAACAACACACGACACGATAAAAATGAAAAGACAAAAGTTGTTCGACCAAAAAATATCTACAAATTTTTTATGAACTCTTGTTATAAAAATATATTAAAAATACAAAATTAACTTGTTGGAAAAAGTACACAAGCTACAATACAATAACATTTTATTTAACAACAATTTTCGGCTAAAGTATTCCTACATATTTGCTTAGAAACAAATTACGCTTGGATGCGTATTTTTAGTTTAAATCGTAAGAAATAACATTGCAAATAATAAAATTAAATTTATGGAAAAAACGACACAAGTTGCAATGAAATGTTTAATAAAAAAATGTTTTTTTCCCTTATAGGATACGCACTTTTACTTCAATTATGAAAACAACACAATGAAAATACTTTTGTTTCAATACCAATGCATATTATGAATTGTAATAATATAAATTTATTGAAATGATACATTTTTCAGAGTAGCTGAGAATTAAATTTAATGCAAAATAAGAAACAAATATTTCAGTAATCATTAAAAATAACATTTGTGCTTTATTTTGCAATATCAGAATAAGCAGCCCCAGACCGAGGTGAATCAATAAATATAATATAAATTTGATATAATAGAGTTGGACATAATGTAGAAAAGTTCGTATTTTTGACAAAATCGAGTGCGAAGCACGAGATACGTGATGAGAATGTGTTTGTGAAAGCCGAAGGAGCTTTAAAAAAAGAGAATTCATAGTCACCAAATTACAAAGAGCGAGCACGTAGCGCGAAATAAATATATTATCGAGCGCGAAGCGCGAGAAACAACAGTCACGTGTCCTAGGCGCGCTCAAACTTGCAAGCGAAGTGAGCCGCGCGCGATGAGATTTCGGGGTAGGCGAAAATAGTAGTGTGTGGATGGGTATATAGGTATGAGGTAGATAGGTATATAAGTGTTAGGTATAGATATTTTAGATTGATCTGGAATTCTCGTGTTATTTATTTAAATGACACGTTCGTTCCGCAACACTGCTACGACCCAGGTTGCTGACCAATCTCTGTAGCGATCACCCCAAGTGAAGAGCCTCACAAAATTGTTATGTATGGTTCCCCACTTGGGGCCATTAGTATCCAAGGTCTTTGTTTCAGGCGTCATTCATTCTATTGTCACTCTGTTTACAAACTATTTGTCGCCACACTTTTCAGTCCTGGCATGCTACTCTAGCTTCCTTCATGTCCATGCATTTTTTCATGCAAGCTCTCGTATTTCTGTGGCTTCTTATGTCTCTTCGGATTATAATGACTCATTCACAGATTCTAACCATTCTTTCGGTGGTCTACCTTTGGACATTCTGCCATTTACTTTACCTTTATACACCTGTTTGATCAGTCGTTTCATAACATTTTCGATAAATAAAATCAAAATTAGAAGTCTTGTCAAAAATCGGTTCAAATAAATTTTGTAGGAATTTTTAACAGCTGTAATTCCTTTTTGATTTTTTTCCGTATCTCACGTCGTTTGGTTTGAAATTTGAATTTTCGATTTTCCGCATAGTACTTTTGATAAATATAAAACGAAAATGACAAGTCCTATCAAAAAATGCTTGAGAGAAATTTTGTAGGACTTAAAATATATAATTGCTCTTCAACAAATTTTTCTCGTACTTTGCGTCATTTGGTTTAAAATTTGCGTTTTGGATTTTCCCATAGTATTTTCAATAAATAAAACCAAAATGAAAAGTACAATCTATCGTTGAAACTTTTTCCAAATCTCACGTTCTCTGGCAAAAAAATTGATTTTTCAATTTTTTCATGGTATTTTCGATAAATAAAATCGAAATGACAAGTCGCATAAAAAAATAGTTTGGAAAGATATTATGGGACTTTTCAGAAGCTATAATTACTTCCTGAAACTTTTTCCCATATTTTACGCCGTCTGGCTCAACATTTGAATTTTCGATCTTTTTTAATAGTATTTTCGGCAAATAAAACCAACATATATGGTTGTATCAAAAAATGGTTATCGGAAAAATGTTATTTAGGTGTTTTTAAAAGCTACAATTCTTCTTTGAAACTTTTTCCCTTGTTTGTCGTCGTTTGGCTTAAAATTAGAATTTTCGACTTATTCAATTTCGCTGCATAAAACCAGAATAAAGAGTCCTATCAAAAAATGTTTAAAAAAAATTGTACATATTTTGAAGGGCTTCAATTGTTCTCGGATTCCTTTTTCACGTATCTGTCGTCGTTTGGCGTAAAAATGGAATATTCGATTTTTGGATAGCATTTTCGATGAATAAAACCATAACCGATGGTCAAAGAATGCTGGTTAACGAACTTGTTCTTTCTTTTAGGACCTAAAAAAAGTGTGCCAAAGCCCGATTTGAACGGTTCATTTTCTTGAGAGTTACTGGGTTTTCAAACGGACGGACATACGGACAGATAGACGCCATCGCCAAAAATTGATTTTCGGCTTCAGGAGGTCGCAAAACGTGGAAATCCGTTGAGAAAATATGATGTCAAATATTTGACAATTCTGATACTTTCTCAGATGAGAATGTGAAAAGTGTGCAATGGAAAATGAACTTTATTTTTTAAGCGAAAGCTCCATGTTTGTAAACGAATATTTTTGAAGTAACAAAAATAAACTTCATTGTTTATTTATATTATTGTGTTATTTTTTAGTCTATCAACGATCAAAATTCTTATTTATTTATCGCAGGCTTCACAGCCTTTTATCTATTCTCCTCTTTATTCCATTTTTCTACTTAAATGTGAGCTGAATAATAACCCAATGAGAAAATGTAACTATTTTTGATTGAAACTTCGTTCTTTTCGGTTGTGAAGTGTACTATCAAATTGTTGGTTAAGAATTTATCTTTTTTTGTTAAAAATTTGGGACGTCTGAGAAATCCCGAAAAATAACATTTCCGACAGAAAATTGCTGAATTATAAAATATCCGAAATACAAAATTATGAAATTAATTCAAATTAATTAATTAATTAAATTATGAATTATGAAATTCCCGAAATTGAAAATTAAAAAATTGGCTTTTAATAAATATTATTTATTTATTAAAATACAATTATCAAATATTTTTATCAACAAATTTTGTTAATGTTTAAAGTTTTTAAAAATTATTTTTCTCCCTTAATTTTCTCCGAACCTAATAAAATTTCCCAAACAAACTTTGCAGGATTCAATTCAGCACTGATTTATCTGAAAGTTTATTTTTATTTTTTTTTTTTTTAAATTAACAATTCGATCTTTGAGAACATTTCTTGTAATTAAAAAAAATACTATGCACATTTTCAAACAAAATGTTACATTCAGAAATATATTGTATTCAACTATTGTTCTTTGAATTTCAAAAAATAATTTTAAAAAACTTTCAACTTAAAAAAAATTTCTTTGATAAATATATTTGATTTTTCAATAAATAAATAATATTTAACAAAAAAATTTAATTGTTTAATTTCGGAAATATAATTCAAGAATTTTCTAATTCATTTATTTTTTAATTCGGCAATTTTCTGATGGGAATTTTATTCTTCGGGAATTTTTAAATTCGGCAACATTATAAACTGTCAGAAATTGTATTATTCGGGAATTTTCTCATTCCGGATTTTTATATTTCGGCTATTTTATAATTTCGGCAATTTTATTATTCGGGAATTTTACAATGTTCTGTATTTTATTTTCGAGATTTTTCAATTGTTCGTAAAATTTTAATATTTGTTGCAAAATTGAATTATTTTGCCATACGTCCTGTTTGAAAATTCAACTGATTTGAATTTTCGTATGTTTCGTCTTTTTGGCGTAAAAATTCATTTCTTTCTGAAGAAAGGCCGTAGCTGGATGACCCGCTAGTTTTTGGTTCATATTTTAGGGGAAGCTTCCTAAAATTGTAAGACTAATTTACCTAAAATGACAACTTAAAAGAAAACTTTTACAAAAGTTATAAATTAATGTTGAGAAATTAAAAAATTCGAATTGAAAATATTGAAATTGTGCAAATTCAAACATTGGCATCATATTATAGCACTCTTGTTTTATATTATTATTTTGAAATTTTTAATTTTCAATGCAATATTTTCAAATTTTCCGATTTTCAGTTCAAGATTTAGAAAAATAAATAATTTCAATTTGAGTAATATTTAATTGGAAAATTTCAAGAAAAAATAACGTTTCTGAAGGAAATGTTTAAAATTAAACGAAATGAGATTAAAAAATTAAAAATTGTATTGTATAAAATTAAAATAGATAGAAATCAAAATAACAGGAATTGATGAGAGGGGTCCACAACTCCTGCAATCGGTGTACAAAATGCACTTCAATCACTCTATTTTCACCGTGCATTCACTGCAATCACTTTGTAATTTCACAGTGCAATCACTTGCAATCATGCAATCCGTGAACACCGATTTTTAAAATTATGTACCCCTTGAATTGATACATGAGTAATTGAAAAATTTCTTCATTTCTGAATGTTTACAATTTTAGAGTACTGAATTTTTATTATGAACCCTCAATGTTTCCCTTTCAAAAATGTTAATTTTGCAATTAAAATTTAATTGGTTAAATCTTGAAAAGTATCATCAACAATTTGAAAATTCATATCTTATAAACGAATTGAATTTTCTTAAAATAATTTAACTTTTAGAGCTGTTGTGTAATAAAACACATCTCTGCATTTGGCTTTATTAACAGTCAATACATTTCTTGCAAAAAGGTGTGATGCTCATCGACTTCCGGTTCTGTTCGTATGTGAAAAATTGCTGGTTTCGCAAAGAGAGTATATTTTGTTCTAAACCGGAAGAAATCACGAATTTTTAGCGGGAGCACCGAGAGAAAGCCGGGAGCCAAACATTATAAAAATAGTGGCTACCCTGAAAACGTTTTTTAACAAAAATTTTAATTTTGAACGCTTTAAATTTTTAATGATTTAGTTTTGAAAACTACATTTCAACATTCTTTAAATTGTAAATTTACGGCTTACAAATAAAGACCTGAAATGAAAATTTTGTAAAGTATTAGATTTTAGAATTACCTAGCCACTCTTTCCATTTTTGATTGAAATTCAAAAATCTAATCAAAATTTCAATTGAATAATATGGTACCGTTTATCTGAATTACAAAAAATCAATATAATTAATCTAATTAATTTTCAAGGGAAATTACACAAATGAATAATTGAATTCCTCATCTATAGTAAATTAGTATTTCAATTTAAATTAAAGTAATTGAGCATACCTATCTTATTATTAGCCTTTGATATTAGAATAATTAGACCATCAACCAACATGTGGAATTACAAAAAAGTTGAAAAAGCAAATAAAAAATATAATAACCGAGTAAAATAAAAATAAAACTATCCATTTCTCTTAATAATTTCATTATTTGAATTGATTTTATGCGTCTTTAAATAAGTTAAGAAGCTGTAAATTTTAGAGTAATAAACTCGATCGAATATTTCTAAACTGGAACCCAAACCAACAAGAGATTAATTTTATTGCCGGAAAAAACCCCGTAATTATAATATTGTAGTAGCACTCTTTACAATGCCCACTTTCAATAGCTCAGGTACACCCCGCCTTCTCATCTAGGCTAGTCTACACCTGTTTGTCTTCTTCGCTCTCTATCGCCGAAGATCGCCAGCGGGGGGTCCTTTGCACTAATGAGGAATAAAATACGAAACATGAAAAGTTTTTAATTTTACAATTAGTAATTTAATAACATTAGATTCAAAATCTACGTTTCTTGGCGATTCCAACCATATGTCACTTGTGACAATAAGTCAAAAATTAGATTCCTGTGAATTTAATTTGAATTATTTTGAATCCCCATGAATTTATTCTGAATTCGTTCAAATTCACCCGGACTTCTAACAAATTTTTTCAAATTTTATTTATTTTAATTAAAAAAAAAATTAGACACTTTTAGTCACTTTTTGGGTTAGAAATAAGTCACTTTTGCCCTTTTTTTTTGGTTTAAATTGGTCACTTTTTCATTTTTTTGTCAAATGAATTATGATGTGTGAGTAATATTTTAATTACCATTTGTTTAAACTTATTTGTCAAATAAATGTATCGAATCATTTTATTTTTATATTGAAAATTTATTTTCAAAATTCAAGGGTAGGAAAAATGTAACATTTATTCCCAGGTGAAAAAGTTATATATTACAAAACACTGATATTTTTCATTTGTTTTATACAGAAAAATGTATAAAACAAATGAAAAATATCATTGTCTTGTCCACTATATATAAACTGTATACAACTTTTTCACCGGGGTTTGCATGCAAAACTGATAAAAACTGAAGATGTACAATTTGTACAATGTACAATGTACAATTTTTTTTAATCAAGCCAGATGTATACAACAGTATTTCAATTTATATTTTACTCGAGCAAAAGTAACTGTGTTGTTACATGATAGTCGAAAATGGTATTTTGTCAATAAATGAAAAATGCCCATTTTTCTGCATATGCAATGGATTATTTAAATTGACAGAATAATTTTTGAGAACTACACTGTTAGAAATGTAATTCTCTAACACTTCTACAATACAAACGTAAGGTAACATTTCAAACACGGTATTGGAATGACGAAATTGCAATGCATGTAGTGTAAGTGCTGTAAAATCGTGAAGTAACCATCGAGCATTCCAATACATGTATTGTAATGTTTATAAGTTGAAAATTGTAAACAAGGAATTTACGGAATTAATGGAATTCACGGAATTCGCGGCATTCATGAAATTTAAGGAATTCACGACATTTATGGAATTCAAGGAATTCGCGAAATTCGATTTGTCATTCGATGTTATTTGTTTATTCTATAAACAAAGTAATCTTTTTTTATTATTGCGTTCGCTCGGGCGTATTTACATCGCGTTTTACGCTCGGTCCCTCTAGATTTTTGAACTTCGTGTTCGACTTCGATGAAAAATTTATTTGCAAATATTATAAAATTATCAAAATCTCCACTAATTTTATTATTTTAGACTGAAAAGGAACTTTATTTACTCAAGGTTTTATTGACCTTAATGAACACATTCTCATCCAGACGCTCGCGCTTCGGGCTCGATATTTGATTTGGAAATCATTTGAACCTTGCGTTCCACGCTCGGTTCTGTGCACCGTGTAATAGAAACAAAAAAGTTTGAGCGCACTTACGGCGCGCGATTTGGCCGTCGCGCACTTTGTGCTTCGTGTTATATGTTCTTCATATACAAATTACTAAATTTGTATTTGATTTCAAATAAAAAATAATGATATAATTTAGGCGATAAATTGTATTATTTAAAATGTTATTTTAGCTTGTGCCGTTTTTCAAAAAAGTTAATTTTTTTCATTTCGAATATATTCTTACAACAAAAATTGATTACAAGTTTGTAAATCTTTTTTGAATGCACAATTTTTTTTCATTCATCTGTTTTCGTACCTTGCATTTTTTTTCTCAAAAATTTGATTTTTTTTATTGTCAATGTTATTTTCACGAATAAAACAAAAACAACGCATCCTATCGAAACATGAGTCACAATAAATTTGTACCTCTTCTTTGCATGAAAAAATTTTTTCTTTGTCATTTTTTTCGTAGCTCGTGTTATTCGTCTAAAAATTTAATTTTTCTATTTTCAATGCTGTTTTTTACGAATTAAACAAAAACTACGCGTCATATCAAAAAGTGAGTAATAACAAATTTGTAGATCTTTTTTAGGTGCATAATTTTGGCCGAATCATCTTTTGTAGTATCTTGAATAGTTTGACAGCCAAATGCAATATTTGATTTCTCATTATTTTTTCGCGCGATCAAAATTTGAATTTTTTATTCTTCAAAAAATTCAAAAAGTCGTTATGAAAATATTGTAGGGTGTTCAAAAAGCAACGTCGTTCTCCTCCTGACTTTTTCTCATATCGTGTGTTTTTCGGCTTAAAATGTTAATTTTCGTTTGTTTTTTTGAATTTTGAAAATGCTATAACTCCGGTAATTTTTACATTCTCATTCTAATGAGAAGGTATTAGTTTTATGTAAAATTGGACTTTGTCGGTTTTCATCAAATCGCCACGTTTTGAGACCTCCTGAGTCAGAAAAAACGATTTTTACGAAGGTGTCTGTCTGTCCGTCTGTCTGTCTGTCTGTCTGTATCGTGTAGGAACGATAACTTTCGAAAGATTGATCAGATTAGATTGTGCTTTGGCACACTTTTTTATGGCCTACAAAGAAAGAACGAGTTTGTTAATCAGCTATTTTGGATGGAAATTCAAAAAGTGAGCACATTTTGAAAATTTTTGAGACCACTTTTTTTAAGATTTGAAAATTATATGTACGGTTGTTAGTAGTAAGCAAAAAAACGAACAAAATATCCTCATGACTTTTCCTGTTAACAAAAAAATTAATGCAGTTATAGCATTTTCAAAATTCCAAAAAACAAACAAAAACGAATATTTTAATACGAAAAACGCACGATATGAAAAAAAGTCAAGAGGAAAAAAACGTTGCTTTTTGAACACCCTACAATATTTTTATAACAACTTTTTGAATTTGTTGAAAAATGAAAAAATTCAAATTTTGATCGCACCAAAAAAATAATGAAAAATCAAAAATTCCATTTTGCTGTCAAACTATGCAAGATACGAGAAAAGATGATTCCACCAAAATTGTGCACCTTAAAAAGATCTACAAATTTGTTATTAGTCACTTTTTGATATGACGCGTAGTTTTTGTTTTATTCGTAAAAAACAGCATTGAAAATAGAAAAATCAAATTTTTAGACGAATAACACGAGCTACCAAAAAAATGACAGAAACAAAATTTGTTCATCCAAAGAAGAGGTACAAAGTTGTTGCACATCATATTTCGATAGGATGCGTAGTTTTTGTTTTATTCGTGAAAATAACATTGACAGTAAAAAAATCAATTTTTGTTGTAAGAATATTTTCAAAATGAAAAAAATTAACTTTTTTGAATAACTATGTTAACTAATAAAATTTGTCGCCTAAATTATATAATTATTTTTCATTTGAAATCAAATACAAATGTAGTAATTTGTATATGAAGAACATTTAACACGAAGCACAAAGTGCTCGATAGTGTATTTCGGAGCGCGAAGCGCGACGACCAATTCGCGCGCCGTAAGTGCACTCAATCTTTTTTGTTTCTATCATACGGTGCACAGAACCGAGCGTGGAACGCAAGGTTCAAATGATTTTCAAATCAAATATCGAGCGCGAAGCGCGAGTGTCTGGATGAGAATATGTTCCTTAAGGTTGATAGAACCTTGAGTAAATAAAGTTCCATTTCAGTCTAAAATAAAAACAAATTTAACAATCACTTAATATGTAGAGGTTTTGACAATTTTATAATATTTGCAAACAAACTTTTTCTTTTCATCGAAGTCGAACACGAAGTTCAAAAATCTAGAGGAACCGAGCGTAAAGCACGATGTAAATATGCCCGAGTGCGTAGCGCGAGGTGAAAACATAATCAAGCGCGAAGCGCGAGATCCAACAGTCGCGCGCCCTAGGCGCGCTCAAACTTGCAAGCCGCGCGCGATGAGAATGTGCCCGCGAAGCGAGCAGATTTTTTTAATTTATCTTCATCCGTTGAAATTTCCATTATTTGGTTGAAAATTCGTCTTTGTTGGTAAAGATACAATTTTCTTGGTTGAAATTTCATCTGGTTGCTTGAAAATTAAACCATTTTGTTAAAATTTGTTTAAAAACTGTAGAAGAGTTAAAAAAATTGAGGTAAAATAAAAAAAAAATCAATAGAATTCAAAAAATTTCAAAATAATTTTAAATAATTCAGAGGATTAAGAAGCATTCAGGGAAAATTCCAAATTAATTGGAAAAAATCTCAAATTTTGTACTGATTTTAGTAAAATCGGAGTATTAAAATGTTCATTTTTGTTTGTTTTTTGGAATTTTGAAAATGCTATAACTCCAGTAATTTTTTTTCATCAAGAAAAGTCACAAGCATATTTTGTTCGTATTTTTGCGTACTACTAATAACCGTACATACAATTTTCAAAAAAAGTGGCCTCAAAAATTTTCAAAATGTGCTCACTTTTTGAATTTTCATGCAAAATAGCTGGTTAACGAACTCGTTTTTTCTTTGTAGGCCATAAAAAAGTGTGCCAAAGCACAATCCAATATGATCAATCTTTCGAAAGTTATCGTGCCTACACGATACTACAGTCAGACGGACAGATAGAAAGACATACAGACAGACACCTTCGTAAAAATCGTTTTTTCTGACTCAGGAGGTCTCAAAACGTGGAGATTTGATGAAAACCGACAAAGTCAAATTTTACATGAAACTAATACCTTCTCATTATAATGAGAATGTAAAAAGATTAATTTCTGTCTACAAATGACTAAACCATGCACTTATTTATAAAATAAACAAATAATATCGAACGAGAAGTCTTCATAACTAAACACCACAACTTATATAATTTGAATTCGTTAAGAGTGAAAAGCAATTACTTTCTGCCCATAAATTGCCAACCTATGCATTTATTTATGAGATTTTCTATATAAAATAAACAAATCATATCGAATGACAAGTTTGCATCTCTAAGAATCACCATTAATATAATTTAAATACGATCCAAAATAAAAGCGGTTACTTTCTATCTATAAATGGTCAAACTGTGCATTAGCTCATAAAATTTCTTTATAAAATGAACAAATAATATCGATTGACAAGTCTTCGTCACTAAACTTCACTACTTATGTAATTTGAAGACGAGTAGGGAGAAAAACGATTACTTGCTGTCTATAAATGACCAAACTATGCATTTTTTAATAAAATTGATTCATTAAATAAACAAATAATATCAAATGACCAATCTTTATCACTGAATATTACCAGTTATATAATTTAAAAGTACTAAAAAAGAAAAACGAATACTTTCTGTCTATAAATGGACTAACTATGCATTTGTTCATAAAATTTATCTACAAAATAAACAAATAATGTCAAATGACAATTATTCATAACTGAAAACCACCACTTATATAATTTCACGGCGTTAAGAACGAAAAACAATTAATTTCTGCCCATAAATTGCCAAACTATGCATTTGTTTATAAAATAAACAAATAATATCGATTGACAGGTCTGTATCACTGAGAATCACCAGTAATATAATTTAAAGATGATCAGAAATAAAAACGGTTGCTTTCAATCCATAAATGGTCAAACTGTGCATTTGTTCATAAAATTTCTTCATAAAATGAACAAACAATATTGATTGACAATTAATCGTCACTAAACTTCACTACTTATATAATTTAAGGACGACTAGGAAGAAAAACGATTACTTTCTATCTAGAAATGATCAAACTATGCATTTGTTTATAAAATTTGTTCTGTAAATAAGGAAATAATATCGAATGACTAATCTTCATCACTAAATGTTACCACTAATATAATTTAAAGCCACTAAGAAAAAAAAACGATTACTTTCTGCCAATAAATGCCTAAACTATGCATTTGTCTATATAATTTGTTTATAAAATGAACAAATCATACCAGACAACAAGATTTTGTTATCGAATATGATCTTGTCGATAAAATAAAGCAATATCAACTCACAAATATACTTTGCAAGGACAATTCGCACGATGTCGACATTTTTTTAATTTAATTAAAAACTATTGCTGACCACTTATCAACAAAAAATTTGAAAATCGGTTAAGAATTGTAGGCTGTAGCCTTCTGTGCCCACTGTGCGCTAGACCCCCCTACAACTCTAACATTCTGGAAATGGGTTGACCTATGGCTAGTGACTTGCAAATTTTTTCTGAAGATAAAAATACATATGGTTAAAATACCCAATTTTGTTACTTTATTTTTTATATATTATTCAATTGAAAAATAAATTAAAAAACGCAAACTGCAATAATCTTAAAATTTTAATATTTATCGTTTCTGAAAAAAACATGAAAATCGGTCTTAATATATAGACTGTGTCCGCTTTTGAACAGTTAATTCCACATTTGCATTTCTCGGGTTGCGTACCCCACAATTCCCCTTACATGTATCGAATATTCGGGACCCCAGAATACACCTTATATACTTTCATACCTTGTGAGGTACGGACCCCACAAGCATATATTGGTACTCGAACACTGTGAGGCCGTACCCTACAAGTCCGTTTGTACCTCACAAGTGAGGATAGGTCTGCGAAAAGGCTGAAACTGTACCCCACAAGTGCCCTTGCGTGCAAATATATATATATATATATATATATATATATATATATATATATATATATTTACATATATATATATTTATAAGCGGAAAAATAGAAGCTTCAATGTGGACAGAATGAATCAATCGTAGATTATTATGTATAATAACAATAGTAGTATGTATTATATGAGTAGAATTTTTTCTAGTGATATCTTTAGGAATGAGAAAAAAAACTTGTTACAAATTTAATTAGGGTTCACTTAATTGAACGAATTTTTAAAGTAAAACACGTTTTTATACATTACTCCATTTTTATTATATTTTAACAAATAAAAATCATCTATACATTTGTAAACATTCATTTATTTTAATAAACACATTTTGTCTGAAATAATATCGATGTACCTATACTCTACATATATACCTTTGTTTTAGGCAAATTCGAATATTTTACTTTTTCTTGTGGAAGACAACTTACGATCTACCTACACATGTTCTTTTTTAATTTAATTGGAAAAGATGAAAATTATTTTTCTATGAATGTCGTATCAAGGAGTGCGAAAACTTGATGAGTGCAAAAGTCAATTCTCCACTATATCTTCTCTTTCCAAATTTTTTTGCAATTTCTCCTTCTAAAATTATCGAGAAATCTTGAAAGAGATCAGTAGAGTTTTAATGAATTCAGTATTAAAATGATTTTTCAAAAATTTGAATTACAATAGTGTCAAAATATCTTTTCAAGAAATTTTTGACCCTGGTAATAATAATTTCAGTTTGAAATTTTCTGGCCATAGTGGACCAGTTTAAAGGAAAACAATCCTACGGATTGTTGAACCTTTTCATTGATAATTACAGTACATGTGAGATTCTACACAAGATAAGATTTACCATATAGCCGAATTAATCTTAAGTAAATTTGAAAAATTATTATAATAATTATATAACACGTGAGCTGTTTCTAAGTATACAATAAAATACTGTAAGTTTAACTATCATTGTACTGAGGATGGTACTACTACGAATTTTTTTATCATTTGCAACTTTAGGGAAAAAAACTGAATTATATACATTTTCTGCTTCTAGAAAAAAATTTTTAATTCAAATTATGAAGCATTTGATATACAAAATTACAAAATATTGTTTTACGTCCCGGAAGGTGAATTATTTCAAATTCAAAAATATTTTCCAACATTGCTTCAATAAATTATTTGCATATCTCCACTTCGTATGATGGAATAAATTACATTTTACATTTTTTCCTCAAGTTCCAAAATACAGTTTCAGAAGGTCAGTGACCAAAAATTAATCTAGATACTACTCATATAGATTTATACATATTAAATCGATCCAGCTAAATATCTGGAATCGAGTACTTCATAATAATAATATAATGCCTAAGTTGAATTTATATTCAGGTATCTATTAGTTCTTACAGTTTGCTAAATGTTGTTTGGCATGTAACAGGGATTTCTTGATTTAGAGACATAGAGTGTACTTCATAATTATATCTCATAATTACACCTTATCAGAATTTGGCATTATAGCTTAAAAACATCTTGTTAGGTACTTCGGGACATCGAAGCAATACACGATTGAATTGAGACTTCTAATAAAAAGGTATAAAAACTCAATCCATTCTCGATAAATAGTAATGAATGATAGGTAGGATGGTCCAAATTTCTTTTTACAGAATTCCCCCAAATTTTTTTCGATTCCACAAAAAAATGCGTTTAAAAATAATTTTTTTGAGAAGTAAGCGAACAAAACGCGATAAAACCATTTTTTGAAAAAATGTAGACAATGTTTGTTTCTGTATGTTTGGAATATCATCAATTTGATCACAGAATTGGCGGAATTTGTTGTTCTTCTCACTAATAACGTATATCCACCAAATAAAATTATTTTTTAGAAAAACTTTAATTTCCAATTACAGATTTATTACGTCAATAGGTCAAAATTGTTAGGGTCGACTGAACAGTCCGAAAAATAAAATTCCCGATACTAATTTCTTTCCTAAATTCTAAAATTCCCGAATAATAAAATTCCTAAATTGAAAAATTCCCGAATAATGAAATTCCCGAACAGTTTATAATGCTAACGAGCTGGAAAATTGTAATAATTGGGCAATTTTTTGTCGGAAATTGTATTATTCGAAAATTTTCAAATTCGGTAATATTATAAATTGTCGAAGATTTTATTATTCTGGAATTTTACAGTGTCGGGAATTTTATAATTATCAACATTTCTCTTCATAAGTAGAAGTAGAATACGAATAAAAAATTGCTTTTCGAATTTAACCCCATAAGTCTGGTTTATAGAGTCTCAAAGAAACCCCCATAGTGAAAAATTGGATTTTGCGAGTTTTTGGTGCTAATTTTTATTTTCTTGCGGTTTCTTTCAGTACAAACTGTTTCTGATATAAAATTATTGGTTTTTACTGATAATGAGATGATTAAATAATTTTTTTTAACAATTTATTATTGCTTATTTGAAATTACATCATCAGTAATATTTTCAGCTTTTCTTTGACTTTTTAGTTATGAACAGATAATAAATGAACATCAATAAGAATCACTTTTCAAATAATATTCCATTTTTTCGGCATGCAGTATTCTTATTCTTCTACTGATTTGTTAAAAATATTAATTTGAACAAAAAAGAAAGAGATTGCTTAAAAAACATTTCTCTCTGATGTTTATTTATTATTTTTTTATAACTAAAAAGACAAAGCAAGGTTAAAAATGTCAGAAAAACCACAATTGATAATTAAATATTTAGATATTCAAATAAATTTTTTATACAATTTATTATTGTTTATAGCAATTTTCTCCTAGAATAGAGTTAGAAAGTCACGTTTTTCTGAACTTTTCAACTTTCAATATTTTCAGTTAGAGCAAGGTTTAAACCATTTAATCACCGATTAAAATTAACAAAAATAATTGTTTAAACAATGTATTATTTAAGTATAACAATATTCTCTTAGAATAATTATAGAAAGTTGCGGTATATTCTGAAATTTTTCACTTTTTGTCCACTTTTCAATTAAACTGAGCTACTAATTAATTTAAGTTAACAAAAATAATTGTTTAAACAAATTATTATTAATTTTGATAATATTCTCTTTGAATAGTGCTAGAAAGTTTCAGTGTTTTCCAAAATTTTAAACTTTTTGTTCACTTTTCTCTTAAAGTGACGTAATAATGAATGCAATTTAACAAAAATAATTATTTAACTTTGAATCAATCATTACCTCAATCTAATTAAAAAGTGGACAAGAAGTGTAAAAATTCAGTGGAACCGCGAATTTCTTACTCTATTCTAAGAGAAAATGCTTTAAACAATTTATTTAAACATCTAAACCTTTGATCATTAGTTGCGGTTTTTTTTTCAATTTTAAACTTTGCTTTGGCTTATTAGTTATGAATAAATAATGAATAACCATCAGAGAGAACAATTTTTTAAATAATCTCTTTCTTTTTTGCTTAAATTATTGTTTTTAAAACTTGAGCAAAAGAGTAAAAATACTTTATTCAGAAGAAAATGGAATAGTCTTTAAAAATGATTTTTGTTGATGTTCACTTATTATTTGTTCATAACTAAAAAGTCGATGAAAAGCTGAAAATAGAGCTCATAATGTAATTTCAGATGAAAAACATGATTTTTAATCAAAACATTTTAAAACTTACAAAAAAATTATATAAACAATGTTTTTTGCTCTTGAATTTTTTCTTACTATCACTTCTTAATAATTTTTAGAAAATGGTTCAATTTTAAAAATGATGACTTATTTTTTTGAGGAAATCATTCCCAGCATTTTTAAAACAAATAGCTATATTTGAAGATAATTTACTAATTGTTGAAGCTGAAAACAGTAGAGTTGTGGGAAATGTTTTCTTCAAAAAAATAAGCCATTATTGATAAAAATTCAACCATTTAAACAAAAAATTGGTAAGCGGCAGTAAGAAAAAATTAAATTCCAAAAACTTTTGTCAAGATAATTATTTTTTGTAAATTTAAAACTTTTTTCATCAAAAAATAATATTTTTTCTTTCATAAAACATGGCTAATAATATCATTTTACTTCTTAAAATCATATAAAACATGTTTGTTCCCAAGGCCTGTTTTTTTCGCATAACTACCTTGAACTTCGTGTAGTTGCAGGAACTCTGAATATAATTTTTTTTTAATGCATTTCTTTTTGTAAATTCGGAAAAAATTTGGGAAGACGCGCAGAAAATTAGAAAAAAAATTCTAATCCATTTTTGGACCACCCTAATGATAGGTCTCAACTTAAAAACACTATTATTAACCTCAGTGACTAGATTTGCTTTTTATTTTGCATACGTTAATTGTTAACTCTTGAACGTTTGCAGAAATATCTGCCACAACCCGGGACAAATTAAAATAAGGTTATTTTAATTATAATATCATACAGTATCACCGTCGTTGCTATAAATAATATGAAATATAGAAATATTTATTTATATATAATATAGGTATATATCGTGCACCTTCTTTATAAACGAAATCCAATGTCGAAAATATACAGAGGACCGATAAATTTTATAAACTCCAACGAACCACGACTCTATTTTACAATCATATTACAATGTATTTACAAGAAAAATGTACAGGATTAATTATATCAATTATTTGAGATACGCATCACGTCTTCATGATTTACCTCGACTGTCTCATAAAACCAGATTCCATTTACTTGATTTATTTAAATAATGAGTATATTTTTATATTGAAATTCCAAAGAATACATGAAAAAATGCTATAATAATTTACTTTTATCTCAAGGAACATTTTTCTAATTTAATTTAAAATTATAATAAATTGAAGTGAAGTAGATCTCTAAATGATATATTCTTGTTTTATAAGACAATCTTGACTAGATTAACATTTTTCTCCATTCTTCCTCTCTTTCTTTGTAAAAATAAATGCAAGTCACAATAAAGTGTCATAATATAGAAGATTCGCTCGAACTCAATCCGAAAAAGCATTAAAAAAATATAAATAAGACAACCTACAAATTCATATTTTGCTTCTTCTTTTCAGTAAGGGCGTAGTGCCTATTAAAAATGTAAAAGGCTCGGTATTCAGTGTCAGGTTTCTTGAAGATATTCGATATGCTGAAATGTGCTTCGCATTCGAAATTAGAAAATTGAATGTGAAGCAGTCCGAAACTAGGAACTAACGATGGGCGTGGAAAATTAGTCGAATCCCAAGGGAAGAATTTTTTTCCAATTGATAAATCCGTCTGTGATTTGCGGTATGATCTTATTTCTCGTAAATTAAAAATTGTTCAAAATAAAAATAAAATAAAGGAAAGGAAACAGCAGACATGTTTAGTAATAAATACTCTCTGCGTTTAGTATATTATTTAAAATTATTTGGAACACATTTGAATTCCTTTGAATTCACATTGAAATCCTTTAAATTCTTTTGAGTTTGTTAAAATCCATGTATTCTTTTTCATTCTTTTAAATTGCTGGAAATGCTTTTAAACCCTTTCAAATTTTTTTAACTTCCATGAAATCTTCTTAATTCCTTCGAATTCCGTAATATATCGTGGAATTTCCTGAATACCTACATTCAAAATATTCAAGGAATTCAGGGTTTCAGAATATTCCAAAAATTAAGGAAATTAAAACATTATCGAGGATTTAGAGAATTTAAAGAATTTGAGAACATTTATGGAATTCAGAGAATTCAAGGAATTTCGGGAATTCATGTTATTCAAGGAATTCAGAATATTCAGGGAATTCAGAGAATTGAGAATATTCCAAAAGTTGAAAGAATTTAGAGATTTTCAGGAATTCAGGGAAGTTCGAATATTGAAGGAATTCAGGGAATTTAGAATATTCAAAAGATTGAGGAAACTCAGATTATTCAAGAAATTCAAATATTAAAGTGCATTCAGAAAATCCGTGGAATTTCGAATATTCAAGGATTTCAGGACAATCAAGGATTACGGGGAACTCAGAGAATTTCAGGAATTCATATTATTCCAGGAATTCAGAATATTAAAGATTTCAGAGAATTGAAAATATTCAAGGAATTCAGAAGATTCCAGGAATACCGAGATTTTCATAAATTCAGGGAATTTCGAATATTGAAGGAATTCAGGGAATTTAGAATATTCAAAGGATTGAGGAAATTCAGATTATTCAAGAAATTCAAATATTAAAGTGCATTCAGAAAATCCATGGAATTTTGAATATTTAAGGATTTCAGGATAATCAAGGATTACAGGGAGTTCAGAGAATTTCAGGAATTCATATTATTCAAGGAATTCAGAATAATAAGGATTTCAGAGAATTGAAAATATTCAAGGAATTCAGAACATTCCAGGAATACCCAGATTTTCAGAAATTTAGGGAATTTCGAATATTCAAGGAAATCAATATATTCAAGGGAATGCAGAGAATTTCTGGGAGTTTAGAGCATTTAGTGAATTCAAGGAATTGAGGGAATTCAGAACATTCCAAGATTTCAGGGTGTTCAAGGAATTCTGACATTTTCAGAGAATTTATGGAATTCCGAATATTCCAGAAATTCAGAATAATCAAGGGATTCAGGGAATTCTGAAGATTCCAAACTTGTAAGAAATTATAGAAATTGAGAGATTTTTAGGAATTCAGGATATTCAAGGATTACAGGGAATTTATAGATTTTGAGGGATTTCAAAGCATGAAGGGAATTTAAAGAATTTCAGGAATTCAGAATATTGAAGAGATTAAGCGAATTCAAGGAAAACAGGAAATATTAGAAATTGAAGGATTTCCGAGAATTTAGAAAATTTAAGAAATTCGGGAAATTGAAGGACTTCAAAGCGTTCAGAGAATTTAGGGAATTCCGAGGAATTCCAAAGATTTCAAAGAAGTTAAAATAATTCAAAAGTACTCAAATGAATACAAAGAATACAAAAACGAGGGGCCAGCTAAAAAAGCAGAGCGGTTTTATTAGACGACCAATAATAGAGTGGTCGTTTTAGACGTACACTCCGAGAGAGGTTTTTTTAACAAGAAGATATCGAAATCTCCTAGAAAACTATAATAATTCTAAAGAACCATATAATCACAGACGGGTTTTAATATATTAATTTCTTTTTTCTTCTTTTCGTTTTAATTTTAGAGAGTGGCTTGCCCTGGACTAACCATGTCCGAACTTTCGACTCTTGCTTGTCGAAGCCAATCCCTGAGATTCCTGGTTCTTTCCATCAGATTAGAAGTAGCTCGTTCAACAGTTCCAACGCTGGTTGTAAATCCACTGTTGGGTCCATATTGGGCGATGATGTTCTGTGTATTTGCTGCTGGTGGATGAGCTGCTGTCAGTTGTGATAGGATGTTCGATTGGATGTTTGGAGTACCAAAGGCTGCTAGATATCAATTAATCAAACGTTTGATAAATAAGATTAAATATTAGATTTTTATATGCAACTGCAAAGAAGCAAAACGCGAAATAAAAATAACTATGTCTGTTCATTTTTATGGTTTATGGTTCATTGGTAAATCGGATTTCATAAACTGAGGCCAAACAGGGAAGCTACTTTGTCTAGTATTTTATATACATAATCGAAAGAGTAGAAAGACTCCCGGTAAAGGCCGTTTTTCAGAGAAAATTATATTTTTTATGTAATAATCGAAAGAAAAAAATGCGCCCTATTAGCGGCACCACGATAGCACCACCACCACAGTAGTGGAGTATTCTACTATTTATCTAAAAAAGGAGTAGGTCAAACAGTTGTCTATATCGGGTTTTACTTTCGTGACTTACCATGCTTGTTACCGGCCATGTCAGATGAAGAGGATCTGCTCGGTTCTGTTTTTAGACGAACCTAACGACAAAACGAAAAACTACCATGACCTTGGGTCCTAAAGGATGGTAGTTTTTCATTTTATCGTTAGGTTCGCCCAAAAACAGAACCGAGCAGATACTCTTTCTCAGGTATGGCCGGTATAAAGCATGGTAAGAATCTGCTCGGTTCTGCTTTTGGGCGATTCTAACGACAAAACGAAAAACTAACATGAACTTGGGTCCTGAAGGATGGTAGTTTTTCGTTTCGACGATAGGTTCGCCCAAACACA
>CAKNYM010050344.1:58096-73588 GCA_932195095.1 Andricus curvator
TGAAGGATGGTAGTTTTTCGTTTCGACGATAGGTTCGCCCAAACACAGAACCTAACAGATCCTCTTTCTCCGGCATGGCCGGCATCAAGCATGGTAAGAATCTGCTCGGTTCTGCTTTTGGGCGAATCTAACGACAAAACGAAAAATTACCATGACGTTAGGTCCTGAAGGAAGGCAGTTTTTCGTTGTGTCATTTGGTTCGCCCAAACAGAGCAACGAAAGCAAAAACGGATGCAGACAACTGTTTTACTCCCTTTTTAGGGAGTTATTCTAACTTATTACATAAAAAATCGAATTTCTTTCGAAAAAACGGCCTTTACCGGGAGGCTTTCTACTCTTTAGATTATGTATGCAAAAAACTAGACAAAATGGCTTCTCCGTTTGGCCTTAGTTTATAAAGTCCGATTAACCGATGATTTCTTTATCATTACTTAATCTTTAACTTGTTTTATAAAATTGCCACAAAAAGGCTCTTTAACAAAAGTTCTTTGCCATTCTATTCGTCACATTTTTATTAAATATTATTTAGCAAATTTTTCCATTCAAAAACAACTGACTACAATTAAATAACTGTACGTATTATTTCAATAAAATAATTTCTATAAAAATGTGACAAATATAATTGTGAAGAACTGGTCAAGGAATAGAATACAGACAGTGCAACTTCAAGTCACATAATCATTTGCCTATTAAATATCTTGGGTAATAGCTTACTTTGATGGCTTTTCCGAATTTTTGAGTGAATGGTTTGAAACGTTTTGGAAAATCTAATCTAAACGAAAAACATCATCCGGGGGAGACCTAAAAAGCTTAATATTTTCCTCCAAAAATTCAAAAATGACATTTTTGAGTTGGAAAATGTGGAGGGTGTGATAAAACATCCCCTTTCCCTTTCCAGCTCGGAAATTACCATTTTAAATAAAAAAATGCTTATAAACACTTCTAATTTATTAATTAAACAAAATTTATATAACATAATTTAATTTTAATGATAATTATATCAATTTTTAATTTTTTAATATTTCAAATTAATCAACTGTTAAATATTAAAATAATTAAAAATTTGTGAAATCCAGTAAAATAATTCAAATATATTATTATTAACATTGATAAAATCTTTGATGGATTCATATTTCTTTCAATATAATACATCTTTTTTCTTATATTGTTTCGTTCTGAAATCAGATTGGAAAAAATTGATTATTTTAGTTTTTTTTTAGAAAAATACAAATTTCTTAGTAAAAAAATGATAAGATTGAGTATAAACGGATTCTTATTCCGTGGAAAAACCAAAACGTTGAAAAAAATGAGTTAATGAAAACATTTTTTAAAAATATTTTTGTATTTTTTGACAAAAATTCAAATGTTTGGGCTTTCGGACTAGAAAGAAGTGTTTTCAAAAGTTTTTAAACCATTTACTACCAAATTCGGATAATTTATCAAAATAAACAATTAGTAAATTTGGGTTTTGATAGAAATAAGACGGCACAAATTTTTTCTTCAAACATTTATAACAATTGATCTAATTTAGATATTTAAAATTTAATTCCTGACTCTGGTGAGGTTCATTGTCTTCTTTCGAAATCGGCCAAAAAAATTAACAAAATGGAGGCGGTTTTTCTGAAAATCTTTGAAGTACAATTTATCAACAAAAAAAACCGATTTTGCTTTTGTTTTGCTGACAAACATTTTTTTCTGGTTAAAGAAATTTTTTTCGAATGACTGAAATTTCGCATTTTAAATACAAAAACCGATAGATTGGACAAATTTTTCAGAAAAAAAGTGCTCATTTCTAAAACTTCTATAAACAATACGTCTTACTTTTTTATAAAGAAATATTGAAAAATCAAGAAAAAAAATTCAATTTTCGAAAAAAATGCCCGTGAATTTTTTATTTCGTCGAATCATTCGTTGCTTGTAAGAAAAATTCGAAAATTCAATTTATCGGAAAAAAAATTCTCGTGACCACAAATATTTTCGCCTGCATAAAACTCACATGCTGTCCTCATCATAAAAGTAAAAATTTAATACAAAAATGGCAAAAAATAAATAGGTGGCGTTTTTGAGGAAATCGAATTTTAATATTTTCAGAAAAACCGCCGCCAATTTGTTAATTTCAACATTTTGTTTAATTTTCCGGCGGATTTCGAAAAAGGGCCTCGCGAATGATCCTGTGACTTGAAATTTCACCAGCTGCGTCATTTGCAATGGATTCGGTCTTTAATTTTTTATCAACTTCGACTTTCAAAATTTCAAAATTAATCAAATCTTCAGAATCGACGGAAAAAGTGTCTCTTCTTCCAGGCAAAAATCATATTTGCATTTAGTTTTAAAGATAAATAGTTCATTTTGTCTCCTCATAACTCTATTGTACATTTTTCAAATAAATAACATATTTTGATTAGGAATTACAGTATTAGAAAGCTACTGCTATTCAGATATTTCATTATTTTCAAATTGAAAGAAATTAATTCCAAATAGAAAATCTTCATAAATTTTGAAAATAGTATATTGTGCGGAAAGTGCGAAAGTAGGCATCTTTTGACGAGTGCTGCAAAATTTGAACATATTTTTTGTAATAAATAATAAAAAATAATAATCGAACATTTCGTGTATGTATTATCAGAAATAAATTTTAGACTTACAACTTAATTAATCTTTAGAGTAAAAAGTAAAGGTCTTTTAATTTTATCGTTAAAAAGTTTCTTATGTCAGAATACATTGTTTTATGAAAATGCATACTTGAAAGCAAAATTTTAATTGAAATAATACAGTAATTGAATAAATTTTAATGTTTTACAAGCAGCTAAAATTTTTATAATTTAATTACAAGTTTTGCATAATTAATGGCAAAGGAAATTAAGTTCATTGAAAATAAGAGAAGGATGAAAAATACTAGGAATAGTATTATTGTAACTATAATAATAGGAATACTCATGCAAAGCAAATGCGTTTGAAAAAAATCAGTCAATTAAGAAACATCGACGTGCTTTTTTTGAAGCTGATGCAATATTTCTTAATCAGTTTTATTTTTATCAAAAGTTAACACACTACGGAATTAGAAAGCAGAATAGTGCAGAGCTGGTTAGAACTAAAAAGAGTGACGTCTTTATTGTCAAAATAACAACAATCAACGCAAGGTGAACAATTAAATTGTGCTACATTAAACATAAGAAAATAATAAGATCTATTTTACAGTATATGACAAATCTATATTACAGCTAAGTTATAAAAGAATTATAGATTGACCTTGCACATTACTGGGTTGAGACGTCAAGTGCTGATATGGCAGCCACCCAAGATCAGAGTACATCAGAGTAGGTGGCGGTGGGACATTGTTGTCTTGACGCTTATTCAAAACGCCCCAGATTTCACGAATTTCCGAATTCAGGTTCTCCAAGCTCGCAATTATTTCCGTTGATTCTTGATAATGGTCTGGTTTATCTAAAATTGTGGACAAAAAATTATTCCAAATTTTAAAATAGATGAGTAGCGTAAAATGGGGCTAAGTGGCTCGTTGTTTCCTTTTTTCTTTTTTTTTTGCAATAAAGTCCAAAAAGGAATTTAAATTAGGTATTGATACTTTAAATATATCAGGGATTGTCTATAAAATATGTTACGAATTTTGGGCTAATTTTTTACCTTCGTCCCCCCTCGTTGACAATAGTACTTTTGCTTTCCCCTCCGGGATTTCAAGTCCCTGAGGGATTTCAAATTTATTCTGGGATTTTTCGCGTTTCTAATGCACTCAGAAAACGATTTCGATAAATCAACAAAATTTATGTTTAAACCATAGAATATTTTTTACTATATGGACAACAAAATCTTTGGTTGTATGAACAAAATTTTTGATCGTTTCAACCCAATCTCTTGCTAGATGGAGTATCTGGTTGAAATAAAAAAAATTGGTTGGGTCAATAAAATATTTTGTTGAATCAACAATTTTTTTGTTTCAACCAAATTTTCATGTGCGTCCAAGAAAACTGTTTTTTTTTTTTTGGTTTGAAGAAAACAACTTTTTTGAGGGTAAGTTGTAATGAATCAAGATTAATGAAAAATATATAAATATATTGAATTTGCAACCAAAATATATTTTCTACCATAAGAGATGAATTTTTAACAACAAATTTATTTTGAACCAAATAGTTGCATTAGCAACCAAATAGTTGAACTCTCAAGCAAAAGAGACCAATTTTCAACAAAATATTTGAACTTTTAACCAAATAGTTAAATTTTTAAGCCAACAAGAACATTTTTAAAGGAACTTGGATTTTCAGCAAAAAAGTTAATTTTCAACCAAGAAAGATCACTTTTGCCACTATAAAAGATGAATTTTTAATCCAAAAGAACAAATTTTTAACAAAAAAAGTTAATTTTCGACCAAAAAAGATGACTTTGACAAAATATTTGAAATTTCAACCTACAAACCTGCATTTTCAACTAAATGGTGGAATAGGGTAAGAGCACCAATTCTTGGCACCTCAGCCTTATTATTGGCATGCCAAAAACCGAACTGAATTTATTTTATTCTGGATACATACTTCATTGTACTGAATAATTAACATATGCATTGTATGTAAAAATAATAGTTGAATTAAATTAATTGAGGCAAAAAATGTTAAAAAATGTATTATCTACGAAATCAGAGAAGGGTGCCAACAATTAGGGGGCGGGGGGGGGGGAATTGGTGCTCTTACCCTATTCAAACAAAAAAAAGATTAAAATTCAACCAAAAACAGTTGCATTTTCAACCAAACATTTGCATTTTCAACCAAATAGTTGATTTTTCAAGCCAAAAAGACGATTTTTTTGGAAAAAAGTTGAATTTTCAAACAAAAAAATTGAATTTTCAACAAAAAAGATCATTTTCAACGAATCAGTATAATTTTCTATAATATTGTTCAATTTTCAAGCCGAAAAGACGAATTTTCTACAAAACAGTTGAATTTACAATTCGAAAATATGATTTTTCAACCAAAAAAGATCAATTCTCAACAAGAGATGTGACAGTTAATATTTCAACAAAAAAGATGACTTCAAGAAGATAATTAAGCTTCCAACAAATTAGTTAAATTTTTTACTAAATCACTCAATTTTCAACCTGCAAAGATACATTTTCTACTAAAATCGAATTTTCAACAAAATACATACATTTTCAAGCGAATAGTTGAATTTACAACTTAAAAAAAATATAAGTTTCCAACCAAAAATGGTATCGTTTGATTTTTACTTAAAAATAATAATTTTCGAGAAAAGAAACGAATTTTAAACGAGTTAAATTAAAATCAGTGCAAAGTGACTTTTGAAATCAGTCAATTTGACTCACTGATGGATTCAGACATTTCAAATGATCCATTCTGTTGAATTTACAACTGAAAAAGGTCAATTTTCAACCAAATAGTCTAATTTTCTACAAAAATGTTAAATTTTCAAGCCAAAAAGACGATTTTTCTACAAAACAGTTGAACTTTGAATCAAAAAATATGATTTTCAACCTAAAATGACCAATTCGCAACAAAACATGTGATAGATGATATTTTAATAAAAAAAGATGACTTTAACAAAATAATTAAACTCTTAACAAATTAGTTGAATTTTTTACCAAACCATTGAATTTTTAACCTACAAAGATAAATTTTCAATCAAATATATGAATTTTCAACTAAAAAAAAAGTTTTCAACCAAAAATGTAATTTTTAAACTTTCAGTTTAAAATACTAATTTTCAACAACAAAAAAACGAATTTTTAACGAGTTGAATTAAAATCAGTCAAAAGTGACTTTTCAAATCAGTCAATTTGTCTCACTGATAAATTAGGGCATTTTAAATGATCCAATTGGTTGAATTTTCAACTGAAAAAGGTCAATTTTCAATCAGAAATGGAATAGTTGAATTTGCAATTAATAAAATTAATTTTCAGCAAAAAAAAAATAAATTTGCAATAACAAAGTTAAATTTTCTACCAAAAAAGACAAATTTTCAACAAAATGCAAGAAATTTCAACAACAAAAAAAACTTCCAACTAAAATGATCAATCTTCAACCAAAAAAATGAATTTTCAACAAAGTAGATGAACTTTCAACCACGTAGTTGAATTTTCAACCCAAAAGCATGAATTTTCAAGCAAGGTTAATTTTCTACCAAAAAATATGAATTTTCTACAAAATACAAAATGTTTCAACCAAAAATTTGAATCATCAACTAAAGAAGATTAAGCTTTGAACAAAAAATGAATTATCAAAAAACAGTTCTCAACCAAACAGATGAATATTTATAAAAAATGATGAATCATTATCCAAAATAATGGATTTTTAAACAAATATTTCAACTTTTCAACCAAGTAGTACAATTTATAATAAACAAAATGAATTCTCAACATAAAAAGATTTTAATTTAAAAAAAAAGTTGAATTCGAACAAAAAGATTATTTTAGAACCAAGAAGATTTAGTTTCTACCAATAAAGACGGAGGGATCTAATGAGTAACGTCTATTGACCGAATCAGTCATTTTTGGTGATCTTATCCGTAACTGTCAATGTGTTAATCAGTCATTTATGGTTAATTTTAGTCATTTATTTATTGAAATGTATGAATTAAATAAGGAATTTTAATTCAGGAATAATTTATTATTTCGTTAAAACGACTGTTTTGTAAGCAGAAAGAACTGATTTTGCAGTCAAAGTATGCCTAATCAATTTAATCAGTCAAATTTCGACTGATCTGAATTTAGAAAGTACAAAATAAAAAAAAATAGAAAAAGCCATTTTTCAAAGAAAAAGTAACATATCTGTTTGGTTCATTTCATAAACATAGGTTCGTGTGTTCTAATCAATGAGATGGGTTTTTGCAAGATTTTTCAACTCTGGAGGATTTTCAAATTGGTTTCCGTTTGAAATGGACTTCTAGAATTAATTTCTATTCCTATTTCAAAATGCTGGTTTTCTAGTGCATGTAAGTATAAGTATACCATTAAGCCATTTCCCTTTCAGGGTAGGCGTGACACTACCCGATTCGGGTAGTGTTTCTAGGTGGATAGTTTCTTGTAGTAAATAACTACTACAAGTGTGGGCTCACCACACCCATAATATGCCAACAGCACGTAGTATTCTCGAATGGTCACCCATCCAAGTACTAACCGCGCCCAACGCTGCTTAACTTCAGTGATCTGACGAGAACTGGTTTTTTCAGCGTGGTATCGCCGTTGGCATGAATGATGATAAATAAAAAAATAAAGGTGCTAACTGACCTATGAAGGTGTCTGTGCCAAGATCTGTTGAACTGAAACCACTGCTGGCACTCGACATGTCACTCAATGTTTGCTCGTCGTTTTTCACAACTGTGGGATCATTTTCATTCTTCTTTGCATTAGCCACTCGTTCCAAAGACTGTTCCAAGTGTCTCAGATGTATGACTTTTTCACCAAGAAGACTGCGTGTACGATGCAAACTTACTTCCATATCAGAAAGCTCTCTTTCTTCCTACAATAGAAAAAAATCAAATTAGAAGTCTCACTGGAGTGAATGACGCCTGAAACGAAAGATCTTGGATACTAATGGGCCCGTGTGGAGAGCTTTACATAATGACTTTGTGAAGTTCTTCGCCTGGGGTGCTTGCTAGAGAGATTGATCAGCGACTAGATTAATCTAAAAGTCTATTACCCCCCCCCCTTTTTTAAGTCAAAATTTTTTTTTAGATTTCATTTGATGAATGCCTAAAATAATAAAGTGTTATTTTTCACGAAAATAGGGGAATACTAGGGAAATAAATTCATTTAAATAAAATTGATGTATAGGTACCGTATAGATTTTAATATGAAACGCTTCAAATTTCAAGTATAAATATATTGCATTTTCCAAAAATAGTTGAATTTTCAACCAAAAAAAAATTAACTTCAACCACAAACAGTTGCACTTTCAACCAAATATCCGAACACGGTGAGTCTCAACCAACTTTAATCAGACGATCTTCGAAGTTAGATGATATTTATTGGATACTGTTTTATGTTGCAATAAAAATACTTCTAAGGAAATTCCCAATACAAAATTTTTTTCCAAAAATCATTTTCAAAATTTCAAGCTTTTATTTTTTTATTAATTTTTTTTAATTTCAAAAATCATGCGAGCATAATTTAATTACAACCTGAGATAAACCGGTGATTAAAGAAAATTTTCAACAACTTTTCTGTGATAAAAGTTTTTTTTTCGAATATACAAAAACGTCTGTAGATTATACAGTTCTTATTTTGGAACCTAATTTAATAATAATTTTTTACTCAGATTTTAAGCAAAAAGAAGCCTTATATATTTCAAATCCAGAAATAAAAACAATAAAGATAAAAATTGTTTTTTGAAAAAAGCGCAGATTCTACAGTTATAATTTCACAAAAAATTTTGTAGAACTGTTTGGACTCTATATTTAATTTTTAATAATCCCTGGAAAGATTGATTTATTATCTACCAAATGGTTGAATTTTCAACTAAAAAAGATAAATTTTTAACTAAAAAGGTTTGGCAACAAAAAATAGAATAGTTAAGTTTTCAAATGAAAAAATTAATTAAAAAAAAATTAAACGAATTTTAACCAAAAAAGATCAGACTTCCACACTCAGAAAAACGATTTGGTTGAATGAAAAAAAACTTTCTTAGTTCAAACATAGAATATGGTTATCATATGGACAACAAAATATTTGGTTAAATCAACCAAATTTTCATGTATATTCAAGAAAACAGTTTTTTTGGTGAAGAAATATAGTTGATATTTCAAACCAAAAAGACGAATTTTGTAGAAGACAGTTGAATTTTCAATCCCAGAAGTTTAATTTTCGGCAATAAGTTAATTTTAAGCCAAGAGAGGTGAATTTTTGACCAACAAAAATAAGTTTTGTACGACAAAAGATAAATTGTCAATCCAAAAGAACGATTTTCTAACAAAACAGTTGAATTTTCGACCAAAAAAGATGACTTTTTAATAAAATAGTTAAATTTTGAACTAAATAATTAAACCTTCAATAAAACAGTTTAATTTTTACCAAATAGCTAAATTTATAATCCAAAAAATGAATTTTCAAACAAGGAGATTAATTTTCTACCAAAAGAGGAACTTTTAACAAAATACAAGAATTTTCAACCAAATTGTTGAATTTTGAATAAAAACGATCAAGTTTTAACCAATATTGGAATAGTTAAATTTTCAACCAAATGGATGGAAATTCAATTATTGAATTTTTTAACATAGAAGTTCTATTTTCAACTTACCAATCAAATTTTCAAATGGGAAGATTAATTTGCTACCAAAACAGATGAATTTAGAACAAAATACATAAATTTTTAACCAAGATACATGAATTATGAACCGAAAATATAACAGAATTTTCAGATAGAAAGAATCAACTTTCAACGAAAAATATTTGGATATTGTTATTTGGGTTCTAATAATTCAGTTCGCATTTAAGAGAAAAAACGAGAAAAAGAGGAAGTTTCTTGAAAAGAGGAGAAGAAATAGGAATACTTTACTTCTAAAATAAAATAACTAATTTCCATTTTATTTAAGCATTTCAAATAGCATATTATGCACCTAAGGGGAGAAAAAGTGCCTCTCCCCCTTGGCGCATACGATATTTTTTATAACAAATGGATGATTTCCGACATTTCTCGAAATAAAGTCATGAGTTCAGTCTATATTAGATTTTGAATAAAGAAGCATGACATTTATGTCAAATTTTTCCATATTATTAAAAATTCAATGAAAAAATTGCCGGAAATTTTTGGTAATTTTAAAGGTGATTTATGGTGACTTACGATAAATTGCCCAAAATTCAATTTAAAAATGTCTATAAATTTGTGGAAATTCATGAAAATTCCGCTTGGACATTAATAGTCATATCTTGAGAACCCGAAAAGAGTTTTTGACTTTTATTGACTTAAATTAAAGATAAGATTTCAGAGCTAACGTCATGTAAATTTTAGATTACTGCAACAATTTTTCTAAATCATATAACTAGTTGAAGTCGAGGTACAAAATTCGATAAATTCTCGGCTATCACCGTTCTCGGTCGGTCTCACTGTTTAAACCGACTGAAACTCAACGTAAATACGCTTGGACATTTTTATTCATATCTTGAGAACCCGCAAAGACTTTTTAACTTTCATTAGCTTAAATTAAAGATAAAATTTCAGAGGCTACTTCCTGTAAATTCTAAATCACTGCGACAATTTTCGTAAGCCATAGAACTAGTTGAAGTTGAGGTACAAAATCCAATAAATTCTCGGCGATTATCGCTGTCGGCCGGCCTCACTGGTCAAACCGACTGAAATTCGAAGCAAACATGCTTGGACATTTTTAGTCATATCTTGAGAACCCCAAAAGATTTTTGAAGTTTTATTAGCTTAAATTAAAGATACGATTTCAGAGATTACGTATTATAAATAATAGATTTCTGTCATAATTTTCCTAAGACACAGCACGAGTTGAAGTTGAGGTTCAGAATTCGAGAAATTCTTGAATAAAAAAAAAAGAACTTCTTACGTGATATATCCTCTTTAAAAAGTCAGAAATATCTATCCTAAAGGTCATTTGACGTCGACTTTTATAAGCTTTCGAACAGTTCTTTGTTCAAATATCTAGCTTTATTCCGGACCGCGTGATCGTATTCCAAAGTCATCAGTCTTCTGACGGTACTGTATTTAGCACTGATTTTTCAGTTAGTTAGAAAATACAGTTAAAAATATAAATGTATATTCCATAAGGATAAATTTGGATGAAAATATATATGAATATCAAGTTTAATATTTGAAACTAAGTTTTTTAAACAAAGTTTCGGTTAGACTGGTTTAATATGATAGAAATCTTGTTGGAGGTCTAATACCAGTATTTTGATGTTAGATTCAACAGAGGTCTCTGTTATAGAATCGTTGATAAGTAGATAATCTACCATGTCAAAATTAATTTTTATTATGCGAAATTAAATTAAAACGCGAGAAATTAAGTTCTCAAAAATTCACTGCGAACTGGATTTGAACCATCAACCAACTCATTACATGTGAGGTGCTCTACCAATTGAGCTATCGCAGTTTGCCAGTGAAAATTTCAGAACTTGTATTTCCTTAATTTCGATCAAAATTATTATTTTTAGAGATATTATTATTTTAAGGCCAGTTATTAATTTAATATTTGAAACTAAGTTTTTTAAACAAAGTTTCGGTTAGACTGATTTAATATTGTAGAAATCTTGTTGGAGGCCTAATACCAGTATTTTGATGTTAGATTCAACAGAGGTCTCTGTTATAGAATCGTTGATAAGTAGATAATCTACCATATCAAAATTAATTTTTATTATGCGAAATTAAATTAAAACGCGAGAAATTAAGTTCTCAAAAATTCACTGCGAACTGGATTTGAACCATCAACAAACTCATTACATGTGAGGTGCTCTACCAATTGAGCTATCGCAGTTCACCAGTGAAAATTTCAGTTTTTTAAAAAACTTAGTTTCAAATATTAAATTAATAACTGGCCTTAAAATAATAACATCTCTAAAAATAATAATTTCGATCGAAATTAAGGAAATACAAGTTCTGAAATTTTCAATGGTGAATTGCGATAGCTCAATTGGTAGAGCAACTCACATGTAATGAGTTGGTTGCTGGCTCAAATCCAGTTCGCAGTGAATTTTTGAGCACTTAATTTCTCGCGTTTTAATTTAATTTCGCATAATAACAATTAATTTTGATATAGTAGATTATCTACTTATCAACGATTCTATAACAGAGACCTCTGTTGAATCTAATATCAAAATACTGGTATTAGGCCGAAAATTCAACTTTCGGCCCGCGTAGTGTATACGATTTTTCTTCATAGCCGGTCGAAAGTACGTTATTAATTTTACTTTTGTTGACTTTAAATGTTGATAAGCATGTTATTGATGCCTGCCCCCGACATTTGCGGCACGAGCGAAGCGAGTGTTGCTGGTCGTGGGGGGCAGGCATCCAATACATTCGAAGAGTCAAGTTTAATAATTTACTATCAATTGTGCTTCTGCATCGAAATTTCTCACAACATCTTCCTCGTCTAAGGAATCATCAGATGACAACGTATTATTCATTTTTGCTGGGTTTTTGAATTAATATTCAATTAATTGACGACAAAACAGCTACTTCTAAGGTTAGAGGTAACAACAGCAATGACAGAGGTTAACAATTAGTATAATACACATGAGAAATTCTTTCCTCCCGCCGTTATAGAGGGCACGCGTGTACTTTCCACAGGGAGTAAATGTTAATGAGAAATTCTTTCCTCCCGCCGTTATAGAGGGCGCGCGTGTATGAAGAAAAAAGATTTCTGTCATATATCACGGTTCACAGCCCGGTAAGAATAGAGTTCTTAAATGCCCAAGAATTTATGTTGAGCAAATGCTCTCGAGAATATGCTCAGCATTTAAGCTCGAACAGAGCATTTATAGAGCATTGAAGAGAATTTAAAGCATTTATTGATTAAACAAATATATTTATCATAATCAATTCGTATATTACTTTTTTTTTAAATTACAGAGTTACTACAGGTCAGGTAATTTCAGAAAGTCAGGGAATGTGAGGAAAAATATGACAGAGTTAGGGAATTTTCGATAAACTAAGGTTGAAGTTAATTTTATTATTATAGTTAAAAATCGCAACTATTTGGTTGAAAATTATTCTGTTTTGCTTGAGGATTCAAACCAAATTGTAGAAAATTCATCTTTTTTGGCTCAATTGAACTATTTTTGGTATAAAATTAAACTCCTTTTTGTGCTTGAAATATATCACGTTTTTCGTTGAGAATTCATCTTTTTTGGTGGAAAATTCAATTACTTAGTTGGAAGTGGAACTACTTTGTTAAAAATTCATTTATTTGGTTGATGATTCATCATTTTAGTTGAAAAACTGTTCTTTTATTCAAAATTTAATTATTTTGTTGAAAATTATGTTTTCTAGATTAAAATTGTTTTAACTGAAAACTTAACTCGTACATGTTTGGTTCAAAATTTATTTTCTTGAATTGAAGATTCAAATATTTGGTTTAAAATTCCTGTATTTTATTGAAAATTCGAATTTTGTGGGGGAATATTTAATCTTCGTGGTGACTCATTCATGTTTTTGGTTGTCAATTCCTTTAAAAATTCAAATATTTCGTTGAAAATTTATGTACTTGATTAGAAATTCATCTATTTTAGTAGAAAATTCATCTTACTGGTTGAAAATTGATATTTTTGGTTGAAAATTAGTTTTTTCTTATTTAGAATTAATTTTTTAAACTGGAAATGGAACTGTTCCATTTTTTGTCGAAAATTTACCTTTTTTGATAGAAATTTAATCTTCTTGGTTGAAAATTATACTATTTCGTTCAAAATTTACTTTAATTTTATTGAAAATTAATTGTTGTACTTAAAATTTAACTATTCTATTTTTAGTTGAAAATTTATCCGTTTTCGGTGAAAAATTAACTATTTGTTGAAAATCCGTCTTTTTTGGTCAAAGTCATTAGTTGAAATTTCATCTTTTTGGTTAAAAATTAATTTCTTTGGTTGAAAATTTAACTGTTTTGTTAAAAATTCGTTTGTTTTTTGGTTGAAAATTCATTTTACTAACTGAAAATTATCCTACTTTATATTTGGTAGAAAGCTTATCTTTTTAGTTTAAAATTCATGTATTTGGTTAAAAATTAATTTTTTTTTAGTTGAAGATTCATCATTTTAGTTCAAAATTAACTTTAGCTATTGCATTTTTTGTGGAAAATTTACCTTTTTTGATAAAAAGGTAATCTTTTTCGTTGAAAAATTATCATTTTAATAGAAAACTTGACTACTCTGTTTTTTGTTAGGAATTCATTTCTTTCATTAAAAAAAAAAACTATTTCGTTGAAAATCAGTTTTTTTGTTAAGAGAAAATTCATCTTTTGGTTTGAAAAATCCACTATTTGGTAAAAATTTCATATTTATGGTTGAAAATTTGTTTCTTTTTAGTTGAAAATTAATTTTTTTAACTGAAGATATAACTATTCCATTTTCGCTTGAAAATTTATATTTTTAGTTGAAAATTAATTTGGCTGAAAACCGTTTTTTTTTATTTACTTTTCTAACTGCAAATTGAAATATTATATTTTTGGTTTGTAAATTTATCTTTTTCAGTTTAAACATGAATTATTTCGTTCAGAATTAATTTTTTGGGTTGAAATTTGATTGTCTAAACTGAAAATTTAATTCTTCTATTTTTGGTTAAAAAATCATTTCTTTTATGAAAAAAATATTTTCTTGAAAATTCGTTTGTTTCTGATTGAACATTTATTTTTCTGACATTTTAACTATTCTAATTTTGGTTGAAAATTGATTATTTTTAGATGAAAATTCATGAACTTTGTTGAAAATGAGTCTTTTTTGGTAGAAAACTAATCTTTTGGGTTGAAAATTCAACTAACGATTTGGTTAAAAATTCATATTTCTGGTTAAAGATTCATCATTTTAGTTAAAAATTCATTTCTTTGTTTGAAAATTTATCTTTCTGACTTGAAAACACAACTAAAAGTGTTTTAAATATATTTAGAAACAAAATTTATTTTGCATTAACATTATTAATCTTCTAGGTGTATGGTTGGTTTTTTACCTAGAAGAATTTAGAAATTGGAATATTGTAGCAACCCTGAATAAGGCACTGTTTAATTCGAATAATATATGTTTTCTATTACTTTGACTTCTTTTATCATTTAAATTTAGCATCCTTTCCAATTTGAAGCGATACATTTTCCCGCGAAATTTAAATAATGTAATTATTATTAATAAATATAGAAAATACGATTTTTTAAATCCTAATTCAAAATGCTCCTAAATTTTCATTAAATTCTCAAAGCACATAAAGGTGGAGCATATTCTCGAGCTTATTCTCATGCTCGTGAGAATTTCTCCGAGCACTTTAACTCTTTAGAACACTAGGTAAGAAGGCTTGAATAGAATAGGTTTGAAAAATGGAATTCCTGTGAATACCTGATTTTCCCTTCGTTCTCTTATATCAGAAACAGTATTAGAAAGAAGCAACTGCTATTCCTGTCAATACACTTTGAAAAATATAATTTTCTGGCTATCTCTAATACTGACTTGAATCAATCGAATTTACATACAATTTATTCACTATTAGTGAATTATTTACTATTACTATGCATGTACAATTATCAAAGTCATATTCAAATTTATTTCATCTACATTGAATTCAAATTTTCAATTTATTTAAGATAACTAATTCTTTAAAAACACATACATTATATTTGGAATTTAGGTATCACAACATGTATTACACTCAATTCAGTTCATTATATTGAAATTGAGGATAATACATTACATATGAATCCAATGTAAAGGACCCCGCACCAAATGTACAGAAAAAAGCCTTATGATAAAAAATTCTAAAAAAAATTTTTTCTTGTATTTTCGAACCTGCAAACTAAAAATTCGAAAGAAAAATGTCAGAAAGA
>CAKNYM010050344.1:73988-126918 GCA_932195095.1 Andricus curvator
CATCAACTGAAAACATTATCAGAAAAACCTGGCGTATTTTTGAATTAGGGTGATTTTATTGAACTTTTAAAATATTCGGGGGTGGCTGGGGTGAGTTCTACATGTGCTGAAGGGTTGGGACTTTATGTGTGCCCCTTCGGCATCAACTGAAATTATTATCAGCAAAAATTGGGCGGATTTTTGAATTAGGTTGGTTTTGTTGAATTTTAAAAATATTTAGGGGTAGTTTGGGTGGGTTTTATATCTGATAAGGGGTTGAAAGTGCTTTAGGAAGTTTTTAGGGTTGTACGCGACTATTTTCTGTCATAAAAAATCAGCTTTCATGCATTTAAAAATAAAATTATTTTTCGTTATTGATTAATGCGTTAGGAACTTAAGACTCATTGTTTAAGGGATGGTAAAACATCCCCTAAAATTAAGTCAAAACATATTCTTGCTAGGTACGCTTACTCCACTTATTGAAAAGTCGTTTCATGCCGTAGAAGATGAATAAAAATCTCTATTGATTTTAGTTACTAAGAAATGATTATTTACATATGTTACTTGGATGTTTAGGGTACAAAAACACCCCCAAAAACATGCTGTATACCCAAAGAATCGTTAATATTTCTAGTTCGTGGGTATGAATCTTTTGATTCGGTACGCCTGATCGTCAAAATATAAAAGTTTTAGTCAAATCTATCATAGCGTTTTTGAGAAAAAAAAACATTTTGCTGAAATAAGCATTTTTCCATTAAAATACATGTAAAAATCGAAACTTTGGACAAGTGTTTGTCTAAAAACTGTCCATCTTTCTGACATTTTTCTTTCGAATTTTTAGTTTGCAGGTTCGAAAAAACAACAAAAAATTTTTTTTAGAATTTTTTATCATAAGGCTTTTTTCTGTACATTTGGTGCGGGGTCCTTTCTTGAATTCAAATCACTTGATCTCTCCGAAGTGAAAACTTGAATTCATTTAAATAGACCCTTCCTAACTTATATTCCGAAACGGATAATTCAAACAATTTTATGCACACATTTCTTGACGGAATTAGAGTGAATTAAATACACTTCAAATCTATCCTGCTTTACGGAATACGAGAGATATGTCATTAACGCTATATGAATAGCCGGAAATTATATTTTTGGGATAACTTATTATATTTTTGTACACTGAAGCCTAAAAGGAAAATCAGGTATTAAAAATAATAGAATTATCTCTGCTTTTACGTTAGAATCAGAAGTTTTTAATCTTATTCTATTCAAGCCTTCTTACCGGGAGCTTGGAGTCTTAAAATAGGATATTTCCCCTTCTCCCCTTATGGAAACAAAAATATTGTTTTTAGGGCGAGGAAATTATTGGAAATTACAAAAATTTGGGTCAAGGGCCTAATTAATTAGATCCACACCTTTACCAGCTGTTCCAAAGTGGTCCTCGCGCTTCGCTGCTTCCAAGCTCTCTGTCTGCCTTGAAAAGCACTTCTTTGTTGTCTCAGTGCCTCTCGAGCTCTTCTTACAGAATCTCGTTCTACGTGAATTCTATGCCTGAAGAATTCCAGTTCCGATGACGCAGTTACTGGAGCTAAAGTAAATCATTAAAAATTTAAAATCTCATAAAAATTCAGCATTCATGTTTTTTTTTCAATCAAGCATGTAAAAATTGCCACAGCATGTATTGAGCCTATATTTGCACCATATATTGGCATATATGTGAATGAAAAATTCTGCAAATTTCAACTTTAAATTTTCATTTTTTTGGAAGCTATGGAGGGGGGAAGAAAATTAAAAAAGGCATGTTTCTCGTAAACGGGAAAACCGACTTTGATGAACGAGATGAATGTTATGAAGGTCAGTGAGACTAATATATTTTTTTAATTCGGACTAAAAATACGGATAAAAGAATGTTTGACTTTTCAAAATTTTATCCTGAGGTTATGTCTTAGATTCATTCCTTCTTTTTTATTTTAAATATCCTTTTTTAAAATTTTTCTCCAAATTTGTCTCTTAGTTTTTAGAACATATATTTTTTTCATCAAAATCGGTTGAGCGCAACTTTTAAATTATTATATTTAATGTTAAACATCCGTGGAAGATAATAATAAATATAAAAAAATGAATACATGTTGTGAAAACGAATCAAAACATTAAAAACAAAAATTGAAAAAAATCGCACAAAAAAAAAAGATGAAAAATTTTTTTTAACTTGACGCACCCCCCGATTAATTTTAGAAAAAAAATATGTTGAATAAGATTACTTAAGGATATGTTCTAAAACAAAATTGAAGGTATAAACCTAAAACATAATTTAAAACCATTTTTCTTAATTCAATAAAATTTTTCATCTGTACTTTTGGTCAGAATTTTTTGAATTTTTGTATTAATCTCACGGACCTTTATAACAGCTGGTTTTGATTAAAATTGGTTAATCTGTTAACGAGAAAAATGCATTTCTTATAACTTTTTTCCCCCTTCCAAAACTCCCAAAAAATTAAATTTGAAAGCCAATATATAGTGCAAAAATAGACTTTGTAAGTCCGGGGGGGGGGGGGGGGATTTTTACATAATGAACCCACTAGGTCGTTTGTTTAAATAGTCCGTAATAGTTATGTTTCCTGCATGATAGATAAGAAATAGATAAGATAAGAAAATTTAAACTTAGTAAAGAACGGAAAGTGAGTGTGACAATAAAAAAAATAATTTTTTATCACATAACGGGTTTCCAAATTACATAATTAAATAAAGTATGAGAACTAACAAATATCTACTGACCGAATCTATTTTAAATCTTGCAGGTCCTTTATAAAAAAGAAGTGTCTACGCGTACCAAAAAAATCCAGCTATACGTACCGAAATTTTGGTATAAATAGCCCCTTTTTCAGCCCCCTTATTCGTAGCGAAAAAAATCTGGCCACTTGTACCCAAATTTTGGTACACGTAGCGTTTTCCCATTTGCGAACAAAAATTTTACTACAAAGTTATGTGTATTTGAATTTTTTTCTTTTTTTCAAAAAAACACAAATGTTTTAACCTAACTCAGATATTTAAGATTTATTCCCAGATTCTGGTAGCATTTATCGCCTTCTTTCGAAATATTCTACAACATTTAAAAACGATTGAAAAAGACATCCTGTGAGTTTTATGCGGATTGAGGACAGAAGAATTTTTTTTCATAAAATTGAATGTTTTCATTTTTCTCGCAACAAACGACAGATACGAAAAATATGAACATAAAAGTTTGCACGTCTGCAAAATGTCTACAAAAAATACCTCTTGCACTTTTGCGACATCTTGCATTTTTTTCGATAAAAATTAGAAAAGTATAATTTGAGGAAAAAAAATCAATTTAAAAAATGGTTTAGCCCGCATAAAACTCACAGGATCCCTTTCTTATATTAGCAGAAACTTTTTTTAAACATTGACAAAATAAAGAAGTTGGGGTTTTCCAGAAAATCTTTTATATTTGATTTTTTTTTCGAATTTCGAAAATATGAAAAAAACATTTTCTGGAAAATTCCGCCTTCCATATTTTTTCAGTATTTTCAAAAAGTTTCTGCTAATATAAAAAAAGGCATCCCATTAGTTTCATGCGGCCAAACCATTTTTCAGGCCAGGAGAATTCTTTTTCCTAAAAATATAATTTTTCTTATAAACGATGCAAGATAGCACAAAAGTAAAAGAGGAATTTTTTTCAAACTTTTTTAGGCGTGCAAACTTTTATCTCAACATTTTTCACACATTACCGTCGGAAATTATCTACACGGCTAGTGCAAGCGGTACAAAAATCACTGCTGACTTTGAAACGCGATTACTCGTTCAGAAAAGGAGCGAGAATCTTTTTTTTTCAACCGTTAGAAAGATTATGGAATTTTGTGTCGAATGGCCTCTGTTAGAGATATTTATAATTTTTTGAGAATAATATACCGCATGAGAAGTTTACAAAAATTCGAGAATTTCTCGATTTTTTTTACCTCGATTTCAACTTATAACATGGCCTAGGGAAGTTGTTGAAAAAATCTGGAAATTATATCATATTGTCTTTGAAGTCTTATCTTCAATTTAAGCCAATAAAACTTAAAAAATCTGTTTGGGTTCTCGACATATGACTAAAAATGTTCGATCACCGCTGTCCGCCAACCTCGCTGCTTAAACTCGACGCAAAAACGCTTGGACATTTTTAGACATATCTCGAGAACCCATTGATGTTTCCAAACTTTTATTGGATTAACGTAAAGATAAGACCTCAAAGATTGTGTGTTATAAATTTCAGAAATTTTCTACGACTTTCAGTGATCAGCAGTGAGTCAGCAGTGATGTTTAGTGCTGCTCGCGCTAGCCGTGTAGATAATTTCCAATCGTAGTGTATCCGACAAATGAGAAATTATGGTTGTATGAAAAAAAAACGTATCACCTAATTTCCTCTAAAAAACCTGCCTGATTTGAAACGGATTCGGACTACTGGTCTCTGAACTGAATATTTTGGACATCTGCAGGTTGTATGATATCTACAAACAAAGGTTACGTAATCTATCTACATTGCCATAGAGTGAGATTAGAAATTATCTTGGATATTGAGAAATTCGACTGAAGATTATACGGTTCGAATAACAATCACAAACACTTTTAAAGTTGTGGGCAAACATTGAGAGCATTTACTAATTTTAATATTAACCAGGTTATTGCAAAAAATCTTTCTTTCGAGAATTTCAGTTCGAAAATTTAAATCTTCTGAAATTTAGTAGAGAACAATTCAATTTCAAATAACGGAGAGAGATCTATGGTGAAAACAAAAGAACTCGTATTTCGCAGTTTGACACCATTTCTTTTTTAAATGCAGAATTTTCTCAAACTCCCCACTTTTTTAAATTAATTTTTTTTAATAGATGATAATATGTACTACTCATTTCTCGAAGTTCCTTCTTGGTAAAGCAGTGCTTCACATTGAAAAAAATTATTTTTGAACAATCAAATTTTCGTATTCATCTTAGAAACAGCGGAAGATATAAAAAAAATTTGGAGAAAAGTTCACACATCTAGAATAGTTTTACAAAAAATATCTCTTGCTCTTTTGTGATATATTGCATCGTTTACAAGGAAAAATAAAAAATTGTATTAAGGAAAAAAATTTTCCCGGCCTCAAAAATTATCTCCCCTATATAAAATTGATAAGACGCCTTCCTTATATAAACAGAAACTCTAAACAAGTATTGGAAAAATATAAAAGGTGGGAAACCCCATTTTTTTTGTTTTTCCAATATTTTTAAAACGTTTCTGCTAATATAAAAAACCACTGACTAGTATTATGGAAAATTACAGAAAATTCATAAAGGTAGACAGATATAAAAAAGGCATCCTTCAAGATTCAAGTGGGCTGAACCATTTTTGAGGCCAAGAATTTTTTGTTTAAATATAATTTTTTTTATCGTGAACATTGCAAAATATCACAAAAGAGCAAGAGGTATTTTTTGTAGGACTTTTCCAGGTGTATTAACTTTTATGTGAATATTTTTTGTACCTTTCACTGTTTTCGAAAAAAATGCGAAAATTCGATTTTTCAAAAATAATTTTTTAACATTTCAAGCAGTGATTTACCAAGAACGAGACTTGGGAGAAATATGCGTCCTAATAATCGTAACGCTAATTTTCTTGCTTATTATTTTGTTATTGCAACTAACTATTACATTTATTTAAATCAAGCAAAAATATTCCTTTTAACAATTTGTTTGATATGAATTTTTTTTCCAACCTTTATCACTTCCGAAGCCAACATTTCATCGATAAGTCAGTGCCGCGACATCCTTGACAAATGCTGATCCCTTAAATTTTTTGTTAAAAAATATCATTCAATACTCTAATTTAAAAATATGAATATAATAATAATAATAATAGAAATTTACTTTTATTTATATATATTTTTTTTTAATTTTACTATTTCTTTATATTTGAATATTTATTTTAATCTTATTATACTATTTTATATATTTTATGTTTATCTCATGTGAAAATAATAATTACTAAAATATAAAGGTTCATTTGAATGAAAACAAGGAAGAATTTTTTATAAAAAAAAAATTTTTTTGGAGTAAAAGTAGTAAAGGTCCAAAATTCCAATTTGTTCATGTAAAAAATTGTTAATAATTAATATTTCGTCTTGATTTAAATGAATAAAATATTAAATTTCAATAAAAAATTTAAAATGAAAAACAAATTGATAAAAAATGGCGGCAGCAGGAATCGAGCCCGGACTTTCCGGTTACGAACTCGTCGCGCAACCACCTGATATAACATGCGTAGATTTGTTTAAAGTTGTTTCTCTTGAAAATGGCTGAAAAGCTATTCTCAAGTTCTCCTTGTCAAACAAATTCACAAAATTAGCCATTAGTTTGCAAATAAACCTGATTAATATAATCAGTCCCGTAATGTTTTGGTTCCTACCACCCAAAAACTAAAAATACCAAAGTTCAATCAAATTACCAAAGATTATAAATAATCCTACACATTACTTGAAAGCAGCACTCCATGCAGAGATAATTTCTCTCAGATACTTGAATATTATGTTTATCAACTAACTTAATTTTGCAGTATCGCCTCTGGGAGACTCACATTTATCCTGGAAAGGATAACGCAAGGTGTAAGCAGTATCATTGCTTGGCAGCTGGTCTCCAAGGTCTTCCAATTTTTCCAGCTGTTTCCTGATGTTCTCCACAGGATTTTCGCTGCTGACATTATTGTTGTTGATCCTGCTCGTGCTCGCAGCCTTCTTCGTGAAGTTTTTCTTCTTCTTCGACAAGAAATTCGAGTTGGTCTCACTGGCGGTAGTCGCATCATCAGATTCAAATTTTAGCACGTTCTTCGCACCAACCGTAGTGGCGGTTCCTGGAAACCCGGCAGCCAATTTTTGGTCATCCGAGTCCTCTGCTGCACTTTGACCTTGGCTTTGGTTCTCTTGAGATTTTGAGGCGGTTAAGGAGTTCGAGCGCGTCTTCTTTAGAGGTGATCTAGAGGGTCAAGTTAAGGCCTATAGCCAGATATTAGGGCGAATCGTATGGCGGTGAGGATGCACCTTCACGGTTCCCAGTGGATGAGGATGTACAGGGTCTCATTAGATTATCAGTCATGGTTCCAATAGAATTTGCAAATTCACTTTGACCGTGAAAGTGCTGAGAATTTGCGATTATGGTGGTGCAAGAAAAAAAAGTGCTGATTAAGGAATAATCTTGGATATAGAAAAAATATGTGATTTTTTGAGAATATAAAAGGAGCTGTGAAAGGAATAATAAATTAGGAATCATCAAGGGTAGATAAGGAGCCGTCCATGGTTCTAGGTTTCTTGAATTAAATTTTATGTTTAAATTTGATCCGCTAAGGTAAACTATGTTGCATTTTCAATACTATGGACAATTTAATTTCAATGATCTCAAATTTGGAATAGTCAATCCCTTTCTAATTAGACTGTCCGTTAGTTAACACTTTAATGAATTTGATTTCTCAATTTTAAAAAATTCGTGAGAAAATTACTTCATCTAGATAATACCTTAATGAGTTTGAAAATCAAATTCACATTTCAGACGTCGCACTCTTTCCCCTATTCCCCTTTTGTCCCCTTCTTTAAAAAAAATCTTCCTTTTTCCTCTTTTTTCAAGAAACTTGTCATTTTTCTTGTTTTTATGCTTGAGTGTGAATTGAATTAATAGAGCCCAATAAAAAGAATCAAACAATTTTTTAATCAAATTTTATTCTTTTTGGTTTAAAAATCTGCTATTGAATTTTTGGCTCGGAATTCATTTGGTTTAGTTAAAAGTTTTAAAATTTGGTTAAAAATTGAATTATTTAGTTGAAAGTAGAACTAATTTGTTAAAAAGTCATCTTCTTTGGTAAAAAATTTAAGTACTCAGATGAAAGTTGAATTACTTTGGTAAACAATTATTTTTATGGTAGAAAATTCATCTCCTTGGTCAATAATTTGACTATTTTGTTCAAAATTCGTTTCTTTTTTGGTAGAGAATTAATCTTCTTGGTTGAAAAATCATCTTTTTGGTTGAAAATTCAACTATTTGGTTGAATGTTGAAATCTTCTGTTAAAAATCCATTTTTTTTAACATTTCAGTTGAAAATGTATTTCCTTGGTATGAAAATTGAACTCTTTCGCTAAAAAATTTTTTTCTTCTTTGGTTGAGAATTTTTTTTTAACTGCAAATGTAACTATTCCATTTTTTGGTAAAACTTGATATTTTTAATTGAAAACTGTTCTTTTCTAGTTGAAAATTCAACTATTCTCTCAAAAATAAAACTGTTTGGTTAAAAATGCAACTTTTTAGTTTAAAATTATATATTTTGGTTAAGGATTCAACTATTTTCTTAAAAATTCGTCTTTTCTGATTGCATTCAATTGTTTTTCAACTTTTCTATTGAAAATTAATATTTTTGGTTGAAAATTGAACTATTTTTATATAAAATTCAACTATTTCGATACGAATTAAAGTAATTATTTGAAAATTTAACTATTTTGTTGAAAATTCGCTGTTTTTTCGTTAAACATTAATTTTTTCTGAAAGTTTAACCATTCCATTCTTGTTTAAAAATGTATGCTTTATAAGTTGAAAATTAAACTGTTTAGTAGAAAATTCATGTAGTTTGTTGAAATTTTTTTTTTTTTTTGGGTAGAAAATGAATCTTTGTTGTTGAAAATTCATTCATCTATTTTGTTAAAAATTCGTCTTTTTTGGTTGAATATTCGTTTTTTTATATTGCAAATCAATTTTTTAAACTAAAACTGGAACTGTTCCATGTTTGATTGAAACATTTTTTTTCGGTGAAAATTCAATTATTTGGTTGAAAATTAAAATTATTTTGTTAGTACGTCATCTTTTTGTATTAAAAATTCAACTTGGTTGAAATTTGAACTACTTTGTTAAAATTCATTTTTTTGGTTGAAGATTCATCTCTTTGGTTCCCAGTTTAATTATTTCGTTGAAAATACGTTTGATTTTTGGTTGAAAATTAATTTTTTAAACTAAAAATTTAACTATTCCATTTTTGGTTGAAAAGGTATTTTTTTAGTTGAAAATTCAACTATTTGATTTAAAATTCATGTCTTTTATTGATAATTCGTAATTTTGGTAGAAAATTTTTCTTTTTTTGGGTAAAAATCATCTTTTTGGTTGAGAATTTAACCATTTGAACTCTTTGGTTGAAAATTATTTTTTTTTTTGTTAAAGATTCTTTACTTTAGATTAAAATTCTTTTCTTTAGGTTAAAAGTTAACCCTGTTCTGAAACATTTAACTTTTTAGCTTGAAAACTTAATTCTTTTGTAGAAAATTCGTCTATTGGTGTAGGAAATTAATCATCTTTGTTAAAAATTCATCATTCTATTTGGTTAAGAATTCAACTATTTTGTTGAAAATTATTCTTATTTCTGAATTCAACTGGTTGAAAATTCTTTTTTTTTCTTTGTTTAAAAGTAATTTTTTAAACTGAAAATTAAAATGTTCTATTTTTGGTTGAGACCGTATCTTTCCTACTTGAAAATTCAGCTCGTTGGTTAAAAATTTGTGTATTTTGTTGAAAATTCGCCTTTTAGTGAAAAATGAGTCATATTGGTTGAAAATTCATCTTTCTATGTAAAAAATTAAAATATTTGGTAAGAAATGCAACTAATTTGTTGAAAGTTTAATTATTTTATTAAAGTCACCTTTGCTTGTCAAAAATGCATGTGTTTCGTTGAAAATTCATCTTTTTGGATTGAAAATTCATCTTTTATACTAGGAAAGTCGTCTTTCTTAGTTAAAAATAAAAGATGGTTGTTAAAAATTCAACTTTTCAGATTGAAGATTCAACTGTTTTCTAAAAAAATCGTCTTTTTGGTATGCAAATTGAACAGTTTTTGGTTAAATTTCAATCTTTTTTTTACGTTCCACTATTTGGTGAAAAATGCATCTTTGTAGGTTGAAAGTTAAACTATTTTGTTAAAGTTTTTTTTTTTTATTGAAAGTTCATTTTTTATGGTGAGAAAAGTCATATTTCTTTTTTGAAAATTAAACTATTTTGTTGAAAATATATTTCGACTTGAAATCTTAGGTCAGATAAGCATATTGCAAAACTACGGTCGTCAAAGAGGAGGATGCGTAGGTACGTAGTTTATGGACAGCCCCTAACTTTAAATAAAATATTGATCTAATGAATAATTAAAAATGATATTTTTTGAAATGATTTTTCTCGAAAAGGGTGGAAAAGGATAAAGAAAGAAATCTTACTTCTGGTCTGAGGACTCCGTTTTGTCAGTTCTTGTCCTGGCCGAAGTTGACTTCTCGGTTTCGGAAGCTGTGGTGTTTCCTTCCTTCCGCTTGGTTCTCCTCTCCACAGCAAGACGAACCTCCTTCTTTAATTTGAGATATTTTTCTTTTAGGGTATTGTATTTATCTTCAAGTAGCCTCTTTTCGCATCGCAGCTTTTCGAAATCAACGCTCTCCTGAGGTGGCGACTTTCTGTCGCTCTGCTTCTTCACTTCGTTCTCTAAGTCTCTCGAAAAATCCGCACGAATTTCCTCCAACTTCTGCTTATACAGTTTCCGCGCGAGTCCTTCCTAAACAAAAATCAAAGTGTCCCAAATCTGCTGAATTGCATTCAATTCTGTCCGAATCGCAAAATGAAAAAAAAATTAAAAATCATAAAAACAATTAGTTAGGGAGAGTGGTCATCAGTGTGTCGGGTAAATTTTAAAGTCATAATGGGTTTGTTACATTAATTAGAGATAATACGTTATTCAAATACTGTATGAAATTCTGAAAATATTAATTCCTGTAAAAATTTGTTCGAACACTTCATTCCCGAGAAAAAACAAATATTTTAAAAATGTATCGAAACCTCTATTCAAACAACTCTATGACCTTGAAAAGTCACATCCTGCAAATGCAACTCAGTATCTCTGGATAAAGTTTGTATTTTTCGTTTAAACTGAAAATTGCACTTTTGATTGCGATCCGCAGCCGAGCCACTTTCAATTTTAAGTTTCTGTCACTTTTATCGACCTCCACATTCTATTCCTCGGAACTGGATAACTTTTTTTGATCACACTTTTTAAAATTAAATTCAGAAACACTTCAGATCAGGAGTGGACTTTTGTTTTATATTTGAATGATGATTTCGATTTTATAGAATCTGTTTTCGCTCTCCTCAATAATTCCGATTTTGTTGGTTATCTAGTTCTGCAACCCTTCAGTTCTAGAGCCACATTTTCTTTTGTATCTTGTGAACAAAGTTATTTTTAATAGAATTGCAGAGAAAAATGTTCATAATAGTCCATTTATGTAATAATAATATAAAAAATGAATTTAATATCCAAGTTACTTTTCCTGACTGATGAAAAACTAGAAGATATTGGTACTTAGCTCCTTAAAATTACTGTTTTAAGTATATTCACAATGACGCGCGGGTTTTAAAAATTGATCCTTTAACAATTTCATTTTTTTATCAGTAGTTATAATACATATTTCCACTTTTTTCAAATATGATGGTTATTGGTTATAAACAAGTAAACAACATCAAATGTCATCTGAAGCATTCAAATAGCAAATGTTCCACTAGGGCGGCCAATCTAAATCTTAAAAGTCTTGCTGGACCCACTGTTTCCAAATCTAAATCTGAACCAGCGATAAGTATACCGCTAATTCAAATCAGCGTATATACGCTGCTGAAGCAGCGATATTTAGCTGCTGATCAGGGAAATTTACTGATTCACAGCTAAATTTCGCTGATTTGCCAGCGTATTTACGCTGATTTGTATTAGCGGTATACTTATCGCTGATTAAGATTGAGAGAGAACCCAGTGTTGCAAAAATAACATAGGAATATTTATCATAATAGGAATATTTATCATAAGAATTGCTTTGCCCATTTGTCAAATAATTAAAAAGACCCACTGTCAACAGCGACCCAGTGATGATCACTCTCCCCTGCGTTTCTCGATACCTACTGTAAGAGATGCAAAAGAATGATAATTTAAAAAGAAACATTTAAAACAGAAAACAAAAATAGGGAACGTCCATTATTTACGTAAAGATTATTTTTGAAATTTCAGACCCTTATTTCAAAGATTCGCAAGATTTTTATAAGATTTTATATTTTTTACTTAATTTGTCAAAAAATACCGAGATTTCAAGAGATCTGGAAAGATTCCAAAGATTTTCAGTGATTCGAAAGTATTTAAACAGATTTCAAGGGATTTCAAATAATTCCAAAAAATTATAAAAAAATGATTCCAAAGCTTGTAAGGGATTTTAGGGATTTTATGAGATTTCAAGGCATTTCAAATGATTTCAGGACATTACAAAAGTTGTAGGGTATTTCAAACGATTTCAAAGGATTGCGAGTGGTTTCACAGGTTTCAAATGATTTTCAAAGATTTCAACAGTTTGGACCAATTATCTAGTACAATTTCAGAGAATCTCAATTTTTTGAAGGGATTTTACGAGATTTCAAGGGACTTTAAGGAATTTAATTAGATTTCCAGAGATTTTACTTGATTTTAAAGGATTTAAGGGATTAAGAAGTATTTTAGCAGATTTTCAGGAATTTTAAAAGATTTTTAAGGGTTTATAAGGGATTTTAAGAGATTTTAAAAAAGTCGTGGATTTCAAAGGATTGTAAGGGATTTTTTGTGACACTGAAATATTGTCACGAATTTTAAAGGATATTAGGGAATTCTAATGAGATTTCGAACATTTGAAGGGATTTGAAGAGATTTAAAAATATTTGCGAAGATTTCAAAGGATTTTAAGAGATTTTAACGGATTTTAAGAGATATAAAGGGATTTTGATGATTTTATGGGATTTCAAAGGATTTTAAGAAATTTCAAAAGATTCCAAAGTATATTTACGGATTTTAGAGGAGTTCGTCAGATTTCAAAAGATTTGCCGGAATTTCAAAAGATTTCTGAATATTATAAAGCATTTTAATGGATTTTTATGGGATTTTGAAGATTCAAGTGATTTCAAGGATTTTAACCATTTTTAAAAAGTTTAAAGGGATTTTAGGAGATTCTTAGAGATTTCAAAATGAGTCACGGCATTTCAAAATATTTCATAGGATTTTATTTGATACCGAAGTATTTTCACAAATTTTGAAGGATTTCAGGGGATTTTAATGACATTTTGAAGATTTCAAAAGATGGGAACAAATTTCAAAAGATTTGCAAAGATTTTAAAGACTTTTAAGAGATTTTAACTGATTTTTATAGATATAAAGGGATTTTGATGATTTCACGACATTTCAAAGGATTTCAAGAAATTTTCAGAAATTTGTATGGCTTTGAAAAGATTTCAATGGATTTAAATATATTGTAAGGGATTTTAAACGATTCTAAAAGATTCTCTCGGATTTTAAAGATTTCAATCAATTTTAATGGGATTTTAGAGATTTCAAGGGATCTCGTAGGATTTCGAAATATTTCACGAAATTTCAAGAATTTTAACTGATTTTTATAAATTTTGAGGAATTTTCATGGATATTAAAGGATTGTACGATATTTGTAAGAGATTTTAATATTATAAGGATTTACACAGTTTTTAAATGGTATTAAGGGATTCTAAAAGATTTCAAAATAAGTCGCGGGATTTCAACGGATTTTAAAGAATTCCATGTGACATGAAATGTTTTTACGAATTTTAAAGGATATCAGGGGATTTTAATGAGAATTTGAAGATTTTAAGACATTTTAACGGATGTTAAGAGATATAGAGGAGTATGATGATTTAAACGGATTTCAAATGATTTTCAGAGATTTAAATGAATTTTAAAGATTTCAAGGAAGATTTAGTAAGATTTTGAAATATTTCACGGATTTAAACCAATTTTTAGCAATTTTAAGGGTTTCCATAGATTAAAAAAAGTTACAAGGAATTTTTAAGGAATTTTGAAGACTTCAAGATATTTCAAGTATCTTTACAGTTTTTAAAGGGTTTTAAGGTATTTTAAGAGATTTCAACGAGAAAAAAAGGGGTTTTGATGATATTACGGGATTTCAAACAATTTTAATGATTTTTCCAGTTTTTAGCGGTTTGAAGGGATTTTAAAGAATTAAGAATTTAAGAATGATTTTCGCAGATTTCAAGGGATTGTAAAAGATTTTAAGGGTTTTTAAGGGATTTTGAGAGATTGGAAAAGAGTCACGAGATTTCAAAGGATTCTAAGAGATTTCCTGTGATACTGAAGTATTTTCACGAATTTTGAATGGATTTAAAGAGATTTTAAAAGAGTTGTAAATATTACAAAGGATTTAAATGTATTTGAACATGTATTAAGAGATATAAAGGGGTTTCGATGGTTTCACGGAATTTTGAAAATTTCAAACGTTTTCAAGAATTTTCATTGTTTTTGAAGGGCTTTAATGGATTTCCGGGAAAATCAATCGTTTTAAAGGGATTTCAGGAGATTATTTACGACATCTTTGGAATTCAAAGGATTTGGAAGAATTGTCTCAAGATTAACAAAATTTTAAGGGATTTAAACAATTTTTAAACAAATTCACGATATTTCAAAGGATTGCAAAGATTTCCCTGGAGTCCATGAGATTTCGTCTAGATATCAAGAATGGTTTAACTCCTCGAATCTATATTTATTGGAAGTATGTAATATGAAATATTGAATAATATGAAATAATACAAATAATATAATAGTACAAAAGAAATTTCAACATCAAAAACAGATGCTAATTAGTATATTAAAAAAAAATTAGAAAGAGGAAACGTGATTGGGGGCCCGAATGAAAGCACCGGTTATAACTTTCTGGCGCCCAGAGTGAGGAGCCCCTAAATGTCGCTTCAATTCCAGGGGTCAGGGGTCTCACCACTCTGAGCGCCACAGTGTTCTTTTATACGGGTCCTCAATTAATGGACGCTCCCATAAAAATTTCAACAAAGACTTACGTCTGTTCTAAAATCCCGTAAGATCTCAGCAAGGCACTTCTCGTGTTCTTCAGTGATCTTGGTAATCTTCTCCCTCTGCTGCAATCTAAGCTCAGTCTTTAGGTCATCGAACTCCTTATCCAGCTCATTCTTCAAAGTCTCAAGCCTCTCACTATGCTGCTTCGCAATTTCTTGTTCTTTAAGTTTTGCATTTTTCTCTTCATCCAAACTCTTCTCATGATCATTTTCCAGCTTCTCCATCTCCTGGTTCCTAATCTCCAAAAGCTCGCGCTTCCTCTGATCAAGTTCAGCTTTCAGATTAGCAAGGATCTCCTGCCTCTCCTTTTCGTAACAGACTTCCAGTTCACTTTTCACCTTCTTCAGATTTTCATCTCTCGTCTCATCCATCTCACTGACTAGTTTCTTTATTTCTTGCTCCTCTTTATCAGCCATCTCCTTTCTGAGGTTCTCCAATTTCTCTTGGAGACTCTTTTCCAGCGCGAGCTTCTGCTCCTGAAAATTTTCCTCTAATTCTTGTCTATTGTCTTCTAATTTAGTTTCGAATTCTGCTCTGAGTGATTTTATCGCTTCTTCGTGTTCTTTGTTCAAAATGAATTTGGTGAAGTTCCTTGGTTCCTCTGGAGAGGATGAAGTATTGCTTTCTCGATCACGTTTCACTGTTTCAAGGTCATGTTTAAGCTTCATTAAATTATAGACATTATCCTTTTCGCGCTGCTTGCTATTTTGTACTTTCTGATCGGAAAGTTTCATACTCTCGAGCATGAGCTCTTTACTCTTTCGGATTTCATCCAGAAGACTTGATCTGGAGGCAATGCTGGAATCAGTCTCACTTTTCGAGACTATGTCGATATTCCTGACGTTGCTGAATTTCCGAGGCGAGAAATCATCGTCGATTTCGTTCAATTTGTCCTTTGCGACTTGAGTAAGATGTTCACTTTCATCAACGTTTTCAACGACGAACCTCTTTCCGACGACTTTTGATTTTTTTAGGAACTTGTCTATTCGTTCCAAAGGATTTAATTTTGGAAGAGTTGGATGAAAGAATGGATCTCTGGGAGGTTGATTGTCTGGTGAATCATCTGGAAGGTCGGAATTTTGGGACTGCAGGGAGAATATTGAGGTGACCTTCTTTATATTGGCGATTGTTGATATCCTCAGGTTCTGCTCTTCCGATTCGGATTCCCAATCATCATCAGAGCCGGAATATGTAAATTTGATATCCGGTTCTTTCTCCAAATCGAAGCGGACGCTCTTTCGTTCCTCTTCTGTGGGTCTCTCCTCTGACAAAAGGAAAGAGATTGCATTTTTTTTAAACTCTTTAAAACTATAGTTTGAGCGATAATCAAGAAAAAATTTAGGTCGAAATTTTTTCAAAGCCGCTCTTTTCATTGACCTGGTTTTTAGATCAAAGTAAAGTGACTCCTTTTAGTGGAAGGTATAAAGCGTCTTTTCAAATGTTTATTTCAAACTGGTATGTAAAACAGAAAATTCTAAACTGTTGATAGCATTTATGTTTGAATACATGTGGCTAACCTTTTTATAAATATTTTATTTATAGGACAAGAATCGTTTTTACAGGGAAAATTTTATATGTGGTTTGTTTCAGCGAATCTCAGAGAATTATGTATTTTTCAAATTTGTTCAACATTTAAATTATTCAGGAAGAAATATACCGTTCGTCTTATGTTTAGAAACATTTAATAAAATATGTAAAGAATATTAGAATGTTATTATTTAGAATTATACTGAAAAAAGTATCAAAATATAAATTGTTTCTATTAATGAAAGATGTTCGCAATTAAAAATGAAAATTTTAAAGACGGAATAAGACATCAATATGTCTCAGAATAAAAGTAAAAGAAAAAAATTCTAAGAGACTTGTTTTATAAATGACTTTATACCGTTCATACTTTTAATTAAAAAATTCATTTACTTTTTTTTTTATCTCTCTTTCCGGAACAGGTTCCATTTATTATATAATATTTGAATAATATTTTTCACTAGGATCTCCATTAAAGAGTAGTTGTCATGCTAAAAATCAGGTCTCTAGAAAATAAAAGTTTTCTTCGATTTCAAGAATGATATTATCAGTAATATATTATAAAAGAAAAAACATTACTTCGGCAAGTTTTTTAAAACTTCTCTTCAATCTTTAAAAAATAGTTGAATTTTAATAAATTGTAGCTCTTTTTTCGGCGAAAACATTTCCTGCTAAGCTACTGTTTTGAATTTTGAAAATAAGCAAATAATTATGAAATATAGTTATTGGTTTGAAATTTTTTTTCAAATTGTTTTATCGATTGAAGCCATACAAAAATTTACTTTTAAGAATAAGCGATAGTACGGAAAAATTTTGTTGCAAAAAATATTGTTAAACTAAATTTTTTCTTAAGTTTTAAAATGTTTTCAATTAAAATAATGTTTTTGTAAAATATTTTTTCAGAGACCTGATTTTTAGCACATCTATTTTAAGAATGAACATTTTTCAAATTGTTGAAGCACTACCTCTCAATTTTCTCTCATTTGGTGAAAAAAATAATTAAACAAAAATTCTGGGTAAAATTACCAGAATTTCGAGTTAAATATAAACTTTTAAGAAAAATGGTTGTTATTTTCACCAGTGATATTACAACCTTATTAAAAAATTCTGGCTGAAATAACCAAGATTCTAGTTAAAATAACTTCTCTATTTATTTGAAAAAAAATAAAATAAATTAGGTTCCCTGTAGGTCATGTTAAGTCAAAAATAATAATTTTTTCAGTTGTTGATTTTTATGAAGCACATATTTGAAGTAACAAAAAAGACACATTATTTTCAAAAAAGTTGAAAAAATCCTCATTTATTATAGTTTGAAGTTAACTTGTGTAATCAAGTAATAATTGATGTGTGTAATTCAACTGAGAAAAGGGCAAAAAAGTGAGTTATTGTCGATGGTAATAATATTTTTTGGTTTTTTGAAATGCGGCAGTTCATCCACTATTTTTTGGTGAAAATTTCATATTTCATATAATTTAGAGAATTTCTCTCATTTACATTGCAATTTGCCCAAAAAGTTAAAAGAATGTTCTAAATCTGGAGAAATTTTCAAAAAGTTAGGGACTTTAGTAAACGGATAAACCTCATATAATGTAGGGAATTTTTTCACGTTTGGTGAGCTTTCTCAAAAATTGGAAAAATTTCGGATAAAAATTAGGAGATATTTTCTATGAGAAAGACATAAAGTTAAGATTTATTTGAATATATGATATTTGAGAGATTTTGATTCTTTAACATTTTACCGTGAAATAAATTTATAAAATTAAAGAATCAAAATGGCCAACGGCGATACCACTCTGGAAACACCAGTTCTCGTAAGATCACTGAAGTTAAGCATTGTTGGGCGCGGTTAGTACTTGGATGGGTGACCGTTCAGGAAATACTGCGTTGCTGTTGGCCCGTCGTGGGTGTGGTGGGCCCACATTGGTAGTAAATATCCACCTAGAAACACTACCCGAATCGGGTAGTGAGGCAATGAACTTTCGAGTTCAAACTGCTAATCAATTTTTTTTTTTAAAGAATCAAAATATTAATAATCAACAATAATATAATTTTTAACGTTTCTCAGTTTTCTTTTTAATTAAAAATTTTAAATAATTAAAAAATGTTTCTTGCTTTCATCACAAAATGCATGGTCCTCTTCTTGAACCGCATGATATTTTGGGGGAAAATTTCACCAAAGTATCTTGGGGAATATTCTCTAAAATTTTGCGAAATTTCCCCAAAATATTGTAGGGAAAATTCCAAAATAATAATGTGAAATATTTCCCAAAAATTGGGAAAATTTACTCACCCAAAATATTTCGAGGAAATTTTCTAAATATTTTTTGGGGAAAATACCCAAACGTTGGTGCGGCTTACGTTAAAGTGATTTTGGGAAAAACTTCCTGAAAAATTTGTTATAGTATTAAAAATATCCCAGTAACAATAATTCTCTTCCTTGCAACTTTTTCAGTGAAAGTAGGCATAGATTATTTTTTAATTACTATAGTTACTATAGTAAACTACTATAATATTTTGAATTTTCGGTTTTTTTTAATTTTCTTCAACACCTGTATACACTCTTCAAATGTTAATTATTGGAATTATTTTCAGTGTACTGAAGATGAAATTGTAGGTTGACATTCCCATAAAAAATGTTGAGGAATCATTTCAGAACTTTAATTCAAGGTCAGTGAAGACCTCAACAGAATTTTCTTTCCTTCTCAGAATTTACAAGTTATTCTTTAATAAATTTCAAATAATTTCAAGAATAAGAAAATTTAGTCTCTTCAATTTTGTACATTATAAAAATCAAAACCTGAAAAAAATATACATAAGATATTTTTTATAACAAATACATGATTTCAGACGTTTATTGTAACTCAAGTATGAATTCTGCTCATATGGAGGAATTCTGAACACTTTTTTTTGTTTTTATATGAATTGAGGACATTCTTAAAATTTTGGAAAATCACGGAAATTTGGAAAATTCGAGGTAAATTTATAAAGTACTAAAAATTTTGATATTTTTTGAAACTTATAGCAAACAGTCATCACAGTACCTATTCTCCTTAAAAAAGGTAATCTTTTCTCAAAAACAGGTGACAAATTGGTAAAAAAAAGTTTTATGCAAAAATAAACATGTAAATCCAGGCTCATTAACATATTTTTATTTGATAAACACGCCACACTATGATTATCAAATATGAAACATTCCTACTGAATCATTTCAAAGGAAATGAAGCGATACGTATTTTACCGAATTGATAAAATAATGAGAACTTTTAGGTTTCATTCTAAACCCGGCGGAAGAAAATAATGACGTAGATTATTATCAAGAAATGTTTCAAAATATCGTATTATTTTTTTCTACAATAATCTTTTTTCCAAAATACGAAAAACTACGGTTTTTACAAAACTTCACACGATAAAACAGTAAAAAAGAATCATTCTGAAATCTTAAAAAATAGTCTGTTGGGGCTTTTCTCTATCTCGCGTATTTAATAAATTTTGTACTCAAATGTGAATAATGAAGGATATATTTTTTTTAATTCTACGATTTTATTATCTAATGCTACGGTTGATAATATATTTTTGTGAAAGAATGATTAAAGACACAAAATAATTTAAAACAGATTGAGTATAAATTAAAAATTTATTTTTCATTATCATTAAAAATAGACACACAGGGAAAAAATTTAAGTTAACATTTTTTACAACATGGAAATTATTATTTTGAAAAAAGACTGTTCTAACCATTTAAAACAAAAATATTTTAGTAAAAATTTGGAACATGACGCGTTGAGAATAAGTGTTGAAGTGACTGACTTTTAGAACCCTAAAGTACAAATTAAGAATAGAAAAGTGACCATTTTGTTTATGTTAAAGTTAAAAAAAAAGATTTCTGTCTGTTTTAGAAAAAAACGACAAGATTTATCAGATGCAAGACGGAAAAATTATATTCCTGTATTAGTTTAAATAATACCTCACTTTAAAGATCGACAACTCTTTTGGATAGTTTGCGTCATTCTTTATAAAATTTGAATAATCACAGTTTTGTCAACAATTTTGTTATCAAATAGTTTAAATTCTTGTATTGTCCTCTTCTTCAAAAAACAATATAATTTATTGTCAACTGATTCTTAGATACCAGTAGGAACCGCGAACTGAATTAAATTGACGGTCTCACAAGGTTCCGTAAATTAAAACTGTAAATAAAATTTTACTTTGCAAATTGAAAAAGGTAAAAAAAGATGACAAAATACCAAGATAGGTGAAAAACTAAAAAAATTCTAATATAGGTGAAGTAGGTGACAAACTTTAAAATAGGTGAAAAAAGATAAATAGGTGACAATCTGTGATGACTGGATAACTTATCGCTTCGAGTTGGCCCAATCTGTTAAACAATTTGTCAACCCGATGAAATGATCGTTTGATAACACAGCCCCACAAAAAAGTAGGAGTTCCGACGGACTAGATTAGTCAATTCCTATGGATTTCGAGTCGCTGAATTTGTATCAGTGGTCGGAATTCCGCCATCAGGTAGACATTTTTTTCTAACCTCAGAAAAACATTGTTTTATCGACATTTTTCATAATCCAAAACATGCTATAAAAAACGCGACTTAGTTTTGCTCTAGGGACTGAGAAGTAGAACTTTAGTCTTGCTCCATAATCATTAAAAAGCAATACAATAATGCATGTGTTACAAAAAAAATTTGCCCTAAAACGTTGTAGTGGGCAAATTTAATAATTTTTTTTTCAAATAAAGTAAGAAGTGGTAAATCATATTTTGATTCAAAGGAACAAGACTCATAAAGTAGCGTTTAAAGTCTTCTAAAATGTTGCTTTTTAATTGGAATTTTCAGTTCGACTTACGATTTTTGGCGATAGATATTCCTCAATTTGTTCGTTTTCCAGAAAATGAAATTCTATTTTTTTCAAGTTGATCTAAATTAACCCGTGCCCCTGGGCTTTTGAAATTAACATAGGGCAAATTATTCCTTGAACATTCCGTCAAACGTGACTAAGCTTTCATTTACAAATTTGAAAAAAATACGAATTATCTTTTTCAGGAACTCATTTTCGAGCTATGGAGGGAGGCGTCACATATCGTGACAGTATTCAATTGTTAATTCAATACTAATTAATTATATAAAAAACATAAAATAGAAATCACTTAGGTATAAACTTACCATCTTCGTAGGGCTTTTCTCGAAGGATGGATTTAAGCCTATCGCCAGAAGAGCTGCTCATCACTTGTTCTCCGGACAACATCAGAAAATCCTCGAACCTTCCGCCGTCCTGACTTGGGGTAGTATCTCTGCTTCTGTTGCTTTTGAGAAAAATTGAGCCACCACCGGTAAGCGTGAGCTCCTTCTGCTGTCCCGGATGTCTTGGATGTTTATCCTTATCTAGAGACTCAGCTGACTTATTCGACTTAGCCAGAGAACTTGCACTGAGTCTATCAATATCAATGATGTTCTCCTCCGAACTAAATTTGGTAGTCAGTTGCTCCCACTCTTTCTCATACCTAGGACTAAGTGATTCGGACCTCTTAAGGACTTCCTTCAAATCCAGTCCTTTGATAGGTGAATCCAACAATTTTGGACTTTCATAAAACTGGGGGTCTTGAAACCTGAGATTTGTATAGTCCCTCGGGGATCGATCCGTCACACCTGAAGGCGATTCATTTTGATTTTCAGGGTCAAAATCCTTCGAACTTTGAACCTTCTCGAAAGAGAGTTCCCTCTTTCTAGAACCGGTTCTATCACTCTTGAGCTTTTTTAGAGGTGCCAGCTTCATGGGGATCTTGGTATGAGGCGGAAGTGACTTGCTAGAGATGCTTTCCTTCGGCAAGGTCGCGTCTTCATGGGATTCGAGGTCCTTGGCTGTCGTCTTAGAGTCTTCGTCTGCGAAAAAGCCTTTCTTACGAACAATCTACCACCCTTTCTTCTTTATAACCAAAGGGAAAAGTGGATGCTCTATAATATTTTCGACTGGTAGAGCAAAACCGTCGAAAGCACTTATTACTGAGACACTCCTGAACCATACCGCGAAAAGTTTTACAGAAACCGATTGACTTGAGCTGACACTATTTTCGATTATATTTCCTACTAAGTAATCAACAAACATGCAATCTTAAGATATCAATAACACTAGAGATCGTATTTTATTTATAAAATTTGAAATAGAATATGAATTTTTATAACCATCATAGAATTTTAAGTTACAACGTTGATTTATTAATATTTCTTAAACGTTTCTAATCTTATGCAAAGGCAAGAGTCTTGCATGAGACACTCTCATGTTAACGACACAACTAGCGGAGAATCCGACGGAAGATAATTAGACGGCTTCGTTGTGATTATATACACGTCGATAGATAAGTGCTCCGTAGAGGATACAAATTGATTCGCTTCAAAGAATCAGGAGAGACTCAAGTGCGCGAAATATCAAGCATGACGCGGATTTTTTTTAGGTAGGTTCAAATGATGGTGTTCAAATCCCTTTAAAATGGGAACAGTTCTTATTATTTCTGCAACCCCTTGTTAGCATTCACGAGTCGACTTCTTCCTTTGCTTCCTTCTTCGATAATTTTAGGGAATTACAAAGAATTTGTACAAGCAATCGAGTTTTAAATTAAATTAGAGTCGGAAGTGTGAAATTTGTTAGAAGATAATTCAAGGTGGGGAGTAGGCCATTAGTGGGAATAATTAGAAAATAAAAAAATGAAGAAATTAAACAATCGTACCGACGCTCATCTGTCGGTTACCGGCCCTCGCTTGCGCAACGAGTTCCTTGTAAACCGCGTCCAGGGGATGTTCCCAGGTGGTGGTCCCTGTCGATGCTTGGTAATAATACCAGGCTCCAGAGGCTTCATGAAAACAGGGTGACCAGCCCTTGGGTAGCGCCGCCATGAGACCTTCTCGGGCCAAATCCAAAAGGTGTGGTTCCGCATCCGGGTCGATTCCCAAACGCTTTGCGTATTCAATTACTTCTGCAACACGCAAATACAGAGAGCACTATTATAATTTATTAGTTTTTCAAAATTGGAATATTCCATGCTGTAATCAAACTTCTTATGACCAATTCCTAGTGATGCATGTCGATCATTTATGGACAAAATCGAGATTTGTTAAAAATATAGTTAGATGGAACTGAAATGTAATGGAGTATGGTGTTCAAGGTTTTAATTTGATCTGACGAGATATTGGAAAAATTTAAAGATGATCGACATGCATCACTACCAATTCTATTTCAAATCAGGTTTTTGTTATCAGTCAGGCTATTGATTTTTTTGTTATCAGGACGTACAAAATTAGAAATAGCTGTGGATTCGATCTCGAGTGTTTCCACTTCGTTTGTATTTATAATTATATGGTGTTCATTTCACGAGCACTTTGCTTCCCGTTAGTAAATGTATTTGCTTGCTCGTAGAGGAAGCATTAGTTATTTTTTTCAATAATAGACAAATCAAAGTCTTCATTTTGCACTGATCTACAACTAACATCTAATAATAATATTAAAAATAAAAATTTACAAAAAATAAAAAATTACAAAATAATACAAAAAATTTTTAAATACAAAGACAAATCAGAGGAATCAAATTTTGTATTCAAACTGATAATTTTTTGAGCTGGGATAGGGAAGGGAAAAGTTCTGTCGCACTCTATCCCTTTCCCAGCTTTATGATTTTTTTAGAAAAATTGTCAGAATTACTCTATTTGAAAATTTATTATGTGTCTTATTATCAGTGGGTTAAACATTCGAAACATAAAGAAATTCCGCTTTTTGGAACACTATGTTGGATTCTTTTTTAGGTGTTCGATTGTCTTCGAAGATGGCTTAAATTGAAGGTCTTGGCATGTAGATGTGCAATAAAAACTAGAACTTCTTATGTCATACTGATATTTTTTTGTTATTGAAGAGTTAAAAATAAGAGAAATTTCTGTTTTTAGACCACTATATGTTGGAAGCTTTTCTATTAGTCCTATTTGTCGGGGATGGCTCAAATTGAAGGCGATGGTACATAGATGCACATAAAAAAATTTGCTATGCCATACTGATGTTCTTTTGTTATTATAACGGATAGAATGAAAAAAAATGTAATGTTTTTTATACCATTATACTGTAATATTTTCTTTTAGATCGATTGCGTGATCGAAGATGGCTCAAATAAAAGGAATTGGTATGTCGACATTGATTTAAAAAATTTGCTATGTTAAAAGACCGTTTTTTTTGTGATTAGTGATTAAAGAATATAAAAACTCAGGATATTTCGTTTTTTAGACCACTATGCTGGACACTTTACATTTAGTCCGATATTTATCAGGGATGGTTCAAATGGAACATCTCGAAATGTAGATGTGCATTACAAAATAAAATTTGATATACCATAATATTATTTTTTTTTATCAGTGTATAAAAATGACAAACTTTGCAAATTTCGTTTTTAGCCCAGTGTGCTGTTTTTTTTCCTCAAGTCTAATTTTATTTGGGGATGTCTCAAATAGAATGTTTTGACATGTAGATGCTCAATAATAAAACAAATTTTTATGTTAATATGATGTCTTTTCTTATCAGAGAGAAAAATAAGAAAAATGAAGAAATTTCGTTTTCTGTAAGTCTGATTTTTCCGAGGATGGCTCAAATTGAAGGTCTGGACATGCATTGAAAAATAAAATTTGCTATGTCATTGGAATGCTTTTTTGTTATCAATATATAAAAAATTAGAAAGATGAGGAAATTTCTTTTTTTTTAGATCACTATGTACATTTTCATTAAAATCACTATGTAAATGTTCATTTCAAATTTAAATTTTCTTTGTTATATAAATATTTTTTTTGTTATCAGTGCGTGAAAATTTAGAAAAATGAGGAAATTCCGATTTTTGTATCACTATGCTGGATTCATTTTCAGTGGTGCGATTGTCTTCGAAAATGGCTCAAATTGAAGGTCTTGGCATGTAGATGTGCATTAAAAAATAAAATTTGCCTTTTAACGCTCGTAAGAATTAAAAAACAAGTTTTGCTATTAATTCTTGTTATTCTTATTTTAATTAGGCCTGTTCAATCTTTATAATTTTAACGTAAACTGTAAAAATAATTATAAACTTCAAACCTTTGTCGAAATTATTTCTATGTAATTAACACTATATTCAGACTTCCGACATCTTATTCTAGCTATATAATATCTTTATTTACGGTTTCAAAATGTGATTCATTAATAATAATGGCCAAAATAAACTATGCTGCAATCTCAATTTTAAAGATTTTGCCAATATCGTTGGTTCTTTTCCAACGATATTTTGACTGCTCATACAATATGGAATCAAGTCTATTTTTTGACAATTTGATTTTTTGCAATAAAATAAACAAGTACTGTTCTGCAGCACATAATAAATATTAACCAATTGTATGCAATAGTAAATATTGCAGATAATTCCATAAAATTTCATTTTGTGCCGCCGAATGGCCCTATTTTGTTTATTTTATCACCAAAAGTCAAAATGTCAAAATCGATAATATAGACTTGATCCAGATTCAGAACAACTAAAAGTTAATTCTTTATACAGAATCAACCGAACTTGATTCCGGACTTAGAAAATTATGACGAAATGATGAAAATACCCATGATAATTGAGACAAGTTTTTAGATAAGTTTACTTTTTTAAACCACATTCTAAATCTAATCCTAATTAAATCTAGACCTAGACACTACTAAAAATATCGACAAGAATGCCTTCACGTGGAAATTGGCCTTGGCCTTGGCTTCACACGAACTTTAGTTAAGGACATCTGTGATTCATGGATCACGTAACCAAAGAGAGTTTTTAGATTCTTCTGGTTTTTGCCCAAATTAATTATTTTGCGCTGCAATTATAGGATATGATAACTAACATGGGTGCACTATTTTCTGGTTAGTGTTATAAAAAACATAATTTTTTATTTCCTGGATCTTGAAAAGTTAATTAATTTAATTTAATTTAATTAAATACTATCATTAGATATTATTATTTGACAAGGAAAATGGAGATATAAGCCAAAAAAAGTGTCGATTAAATAAAGACATGAGAATTGCAACTGAATGAGGACCAAGTTTTGGAAATTCATTTTTTTATTACACTATTGATCGATATGTATTACGAATATGTAACAATCATTTCATCTTTCACTTGAAAAAATGAATTTTAATATCATGAGAATGAAAACCGGATAATGACCATTTGGTTCTTCCAATCTTAAACGCAGAAAAAAAATGGATACCTTCCTGAAACATTGTAAACATTGTAAATAATAGCCACATACTTCTATAATTTTGTGTAAATCTTCATCATGTAGTATCAGGTAGTATAAAAATGATTTTATTTTTCGTCCTTATTGGATAGTTGGATATTGGATAGTTGTTATTCTCATGTCTTCAAATCATCGAGCATTTGAAAATTCATCCAATTTTATTTCTAAAAAAACTATAAAAAATTACCCATTTTTAAAAGAGAAGACACCATTAAAAAATTAATTTGTGAAAATGGAGTTTTTCTTACCAAAAGAATTGTTGGAAATCTTAAAGTTTTTTATTTTGCAGTGGCACTCATTTATAGATATTTATAGTTAATGAAAAATATTTGAGAGTGACTGCCTTTCTACCAATTACATTTAAAACCATGCAAAATTTCAAGAAAAGTCTAGTTCATGATGTCGCAATGATTATGTATTTAGATATATAATTTTAAAGTGAAAATAAACGAATCCGTATGTCATCGATTTACGAAAAAAATCTATTTTTATCTTTCACATTCATTTGAAGATTACATGTGAATTCTCAAAAAATGACATTTTTTTAGATCTAGTATTGTCCGAACCAATTGAACCAAGTAATCCTAAAAAATTGAAAGAATTTAAAAAATAAAAAAATGGTGGCAGTCTTTATAAAACTGTTGAAAATAGAATTTCTCGAAAACCCCACTTTTTCTATATTTTATTTACTTTGGGCATAGTTGATAATATTCATTACATATTTCCTAAGTTTTGTTGCTGGTAAACTACCACTTCATACTGAAAAAAATTATTTTTGAAAAAAAATAAAATTTATGATTTTTTGGGAAATACACTAGCAAAAGTGGAAACTACGAAGAGAATAATGTTTTTTGTTTGAAAATTTTAGAACAAAATTATTTTGCACCTTCCTGATATTTGGCAGCGCACCAACTAAAACCTCAATGGCAAAATGAATCACATAGCAAAAAAAAAATTTTTTTCTTCTCTGGCTGCTTATATCACATTCAATATTTTTTATTGGTCATTCTTTTGTTTCTATATTAATTTTGCTGTTGTATTTTTCACGCAGTTATCTTTCGTAAAAGAAACTCAATTACAGGAATGAAGCAATTTTATTATTAAACATCAAAACTGGTTGATTCCTTTCATTAACATTCTTTTATGAAAGGTAACTATGTGAGAAATACAAAAATATTTTCAATGTAGAAACAAAAGAATAATCAGTAAAAAATAATTAATGAGATCAAAACTTAAAAACTATGCGAGGAAGATACTATATCATTTATAGAGTAATTTAAAGGTTAGTCATTGCGGTCCATACAAGAAATAGTGCAAAATACTTTTCTTTTCGTAAAGTTTGTAACCAAACAATACAATCCTCTTCATATTTTCCCCCTTTGTCTAGTGATTTTTGAAAAAAAATCATAAATTTTGATTTTTTCTAATAATAATTTCGTTTAATGTGAAGCAATTATTTACCAAGATCAAAACCTTGGGAAATATGTAGTATATTTTACGACCTATCCATAAAATGGAAAAAGTAAAAAGTGGGATTTTTGAAGAATTATTGAAAAACTGCCACCATTTTTTGACTTTTCGTTTTTTGTCTAAGATCAGTTGAAATAACAGCTCGTTCAGGAAATACTGCATATTGAAAAAAATCCTGTCGATAAAAGAATACAAATTTTGATATTTAATATTATTTGATATTTGTACATAATATTCAATTAAATGCAGGATTACATTGAATCTACTCGAAAGAAAAATTTAATTATTGATTTATAATAATATTCAAAACAGGACTCTGAACTTTTTCAGTCAGACTTTCCAGTGACTGAAATTTCATAACAAATTGTATTGAAAGAAATATATAAATAATTCAATTTTGAATAATTAACAAATTTTCCAACACATTATTATATTTTTCTTATTTTCGAAATTAGAGCATAGAAGATATACAATTGAGTACCATCTGAACTAATTGCAACTACGTTTGAAAATTACAGAGCGACATGTAATTAAGGGTCACAAAGCTGGTCTGACGTTTGAAAAATCGCGTCGTTAGATTATAGGTCAAAAGGCTTCACATTTTTTTGAATTCTGGTTAGAAAAAAAGTATTTGACCACACCCCTGACCTTGTTTCTTTGAGCTCTTAATAATCCTATAGTAGTACTTAGGTACATAGCACGCAAGTTTGCTATTACTAATCGATTTAATGATCATTGAATTTATTGGACACCTTCCAACCTTTGGTAAACGTACTTTACAATGTTTTTCTATTCTACTGCAATCAATAAAAACTATCTATCCATTGCTTTGAGCACTTTATGGATTTTTCAGTATTTTTTAACTAAAACCTTGAAGTATAAACAGTAAACACGCTCTAAAGACATTTGACAAACCATCTGTATTAATTATGTTTGAAGTAGTTTTATTATCGAAACAACAAATGTTCGGCAAAGTAATAATAATTCTTCTTTTTCATTTTGTTATTATTTATTTATTTTCATTATTGTAGTATGTCTCCAATTAAATTATCATTTCAATCTAGTGAAGTTTTTGTTTGAATAAAAAGGAACTTTCCATTATTTTATGTTGTCTTCAACTACGTTGAGTCACTCATCGGAGACCATCCATAAATTACGTAACACATTTTTTGCCAATTTTTTCCCCCAATTTTTTCAAATAATTTTGGCCATGTCTTATTAAATAGAATTGATTTACTTACTACCCGAGCTGCCTAAATAACAATTTTTTATATATATATATATGAAGAAACACGTGTTACCTATGTAAAAAATTACATATAAGAATTTCAAAAAAAATTAACGCTATCATTTTTGCTGTTTCAAATTAAAGAATTTTCAATTTCAAATCTATAAAATTAAATAAGTTTCAATTTCAAATCTTCCAAATTGAACTATGTATTTTAAAACAAGCATTCAAAATTGCATCATTTTCTATATTGAGGAGTCTTCAATTGCAAATCTTGAAAATTGAATAATTTTAAATTCTATATGTTCAAAATTGAAGAATTTTCAATTCTAACTCTTAAACCTTGTAGAACTTTGAATTGTGAATCTTTAAAATTGAATAGTTTTTAATTTATAAAATTTACCATTAAAAATTAGGCAAGTTTGATGTATTACAATTAAAACTTCTGTAATTTTGATGAATTAAATTTGAAATTTCTTTAATCTTGAAGATTTATAGTTTAAAACTGTTTACTATTGATCTACAAAATCATCCATATTTAAGACTTTTTGATTGAAAATATAAAGAATTAGAGAATTTTCCATTGTAAATCTTCAAATTGGACCTATATACCTGTATTCCAAAAAACATTGAAAATCATATATCATTTTTAACTACAACCATTCCAAATAATTGAATCTTCAATAATTGTAGGTAGGAAAAATTAAAGAATTTTAAATTGCGAATCGTTAAAATTGAAGAACTTTCAATTATAAATCTTCAAAATTGAACTATTCCAAAAAAATGTTCAAACTGACATGCCTTTCCAATATAAATCTACAAAACGGAATAATTTTTTATTTTATATTTTCTAAATTCAAGAATTTTCAATAGTAACCCTTCAAAATTTTAGAACTTTGAATTGTATATCTTTAAAATTGATTTAAAATAGAAGATTTACCAGTTTTGAGATTTACAATTGAAAATTAGGTAATTATGATGATTTACATTTGGCCTTTTTTTAAATTTGGAAAATTTAGAATTGAAAACTCTTGACATTTGATCTTCGAAATGATCCAAAATTAAGAATTTTGATTTATACACCTTTGAATTTGAAGAGTTTTCAATCCTGAATCTTCAAAATTGAATTGTTAAAAAAAAAAAACTTTCAAAATTACATCTTTCTTAATTATACACATTATGGAATAAAGAATGTTCAATTGCAATTCTTCAAGATAAACATTTCAAACAGATGTTCAAAAATTGATAATTTTAAACCTATAAATATTTAATATTAACCAAGTTGGCGAATTTTCAATTTGTAAATGTCTTCAAAATGCATGAACATTGAAAATTGAAAACATCAAAAAGATTCAGAAATCCAGAATCACTCGGAATTTATTGTTTTAAACTAAAGAAACCGTTTTTTAACATAATTTTTTTCATTTAACCAATAATAAATTCAAAATAAACAGAATCATTTTAAATTAAAAGAAACATTTTTATTGGAAGAAAAAACAATTTCACTGAACCAAAAAAATTTCATTAAGTCAAGGAAAATTTCTTTGAATTGAAGAAATATTTAAATAATATACAGATTACTCAAAGTCGAATAAAAGTAAAAAGAAAATTAAATTAAAATTGTATTTTAAAGCCGATGTAGCTATTTTAAAATTAATTTTAATTTATGATTATTAATTATGTACCACTTTAAATTCAGGATTTCAAGAGAATACAAAATTTTCTTAAGATTCATGAAGAAATTTGAAATGATTTTTTATTTCGAAAATTAATTCTAAGAAAAATTAGAAAAGATTTCAAAACATTGCAAATGATTTCCTAAAATTTCGAAAATGAATGTAGAAAATTTGAGAATTTTTTTTCAAATTTTACAAAATTACAAAATTTTAAAAAAGTTCTAGTAAATTCAAGAGATATTAAGCAGTTTTGAATAGATTCAAAAATATTTCAAAAAAATATATATATTCTTATTTTTAAAACAAAAACTTTTCTTCAGATTCCTCTGCAAATTTTTAATTATTTTTTAGATTGAAAAATTATTTTTTAAAGGAAATTTCAAAAGATTTTGAAAAATGCAACAACAAAAAACTGGAAGATTTTGAGGCCATTTTTCAATTTAAGAAGATATTAAATAAATTTTAAGAAGAATACCAATCATTTTTAAAGATATTTAGAAGTTTTGAAAAAATTTCTAAAAAAATATAAAATCTAGAAAGACTGAACAATTTTTTTTTAATAATTTGATTTTTGAAGATTTTGAAATGAAATTGGGAAGTTCTACAAGAATTTTGAAATGTTTCATGATAGAAAAAATTTTTCTTAAGATTCCTGGAAAAATTTTTAATTATTTTCTATTGTAAAAAATTAATTTCAAGAGAATATTTAAAAAAAAGTTTAAAACATTTCAAACAATTTTCAAAACTGTCAAAAAAGAATTTGGAAGATTTGAAGACAATTTTTTTAATTTTGCAGAATTTAAAAAACAATTAGGAAAAATTCAAATCATTTAAAAAGATATTTAGAATGTCTTAAAGTTTTGAAAATATTAAAAAATAATTTAAAATTTAAAAAGATTTCAAAAATTTTTTAACGAAATGTTAATTTTTGAATATTTCAAAGCTTTTTGAGAATTTTGAAACGTTTAAAAAAATAAAACATTTTTCTTAAGATTCGTGGGATAATTTTTAATGATTTTTTCTTCTTTTTAAATCAAGTTTTAAAGAGAATGTAAAAAAAATCTAAAAATATTTCTGAGTTGAAGTATCAACTATTATTTTCTTCGTTGAAAATTCATCTTTTTTATGAAGAATTAAACTACTGGGTTGAAAGTTAAATTAGTTTGTTAAAAATTCACTTTTTCAGTTAAAGATACATAATAATAAATTTTGGTTTAAAAAATCATCTGTTTAGTTTTATGTGTAACTTATATGTTGAAAATTCACCTTTTTTTTGCATAAAAATAAATTTTCTTGGTTGAAAATTAATCTGTTTTTGTTGAGGACTGACATATATTGTTGAAGAGTCGTCTCTTGTGGATGATTTCTACTGGTTTTATTTAAAATTAAAATCTTTTTTTTATTTTATATATCAAGTATTACAGTATTCGTTGAGAATTTATCTTTCTTTGCTGAAAAATTCAACAACTTTGTTGAAAGTTGACCTTCTTTGTTGAAAATTCATTTTTTGGTTAAGGATTCATGTCTTTGCTTAAAAATTTAACTACTCACTTGAATATTCATTTTTTTGATAGAAAGTGAATCTATCTTGTTGAAAATGAAACTATTTGATTTGAAATGGACTTTGTTGTTGGAAATTCATATTTTTGCGTTAAAAAATTAAACCATTCTATAGAAAATTCTTTTCTTTTGGTAAATATTTCATTTTGTTTCAGTTAAATGCAAATGGATGAAAATGAATATTTTTTGGTTGAGGATTGAACTATTTTGTTGGAAACTTCTCTTCTTGGATGAGTTTAACTCTTTTTGATTTAAAATATTAGAATTTCTTTTGTTTGAAATATCAACTATGCATTACATTTTCCCTTGAGAATTCATCTTTTTTGGTTCGAAATTCAACTATTTGGTTAAAAATGAACATTTTTGATGAAATTTTGATTTGACATACCCGAAATCTTCAAAAATCTTTTCCATTATTCCCAAGTATCTTGAGAAAATGATATTTATATATCCTTAAAAACAAATATACAAATAAACTTAAAAAACATACAGTTATTCAAAATTTTTACTTTATATTCAAAACTGTTTTTTTTTTCTCAAATCAAAAAACTATACGCGCGCGATTAATGATTCAAAAATAATTTAAATAACTAATGAAAGGATTGAGGCTTACTTAATATTAAATAATGTTTTTTAATAACTTTGGAATAATTTAGAATTGTTCACGTAAAATGGGAAAAATTTCCTCGTTTTCTGGAAATTCCAAAGAGAGATTTCATAATGTCTCTTTTGGCAGAAATGACTCTCTAGATGTCGCTAAAGTACCAGATTTATGATGAAGAAATCGATATACTACGTATAGGAGTATAAATTTGGACGATTCACCCAGTTTCCTTGAGAGCTACCTACTGCAAAGAAAGGTTTTATTATTCTACCTCTGACATTTTTGTTCCTCGGAATCAGAAATTCATATTTCTTTTGTGAATATTGAGAAGGTTGAAATATTTCTGGAGAATGACTCTTTCTCGCAGAATTAAAAATTTAGGACGAAAGTTCAAAAAGTTTTCTACAATAACTTGAATTAGATTTTAAAAAATCAATATGCTATAATAACATAGCATAATTGAATATAATTTATCATTAGAATTTAATGAAAATATAATAATTAAATTAAACAATTAAACTTAAGAGCAGTTGAACCAAACAATTGATCTAAAATTATAATTTTCGTATGTGATGCTAATTTGCAAATAATTCCAATTTTGAAAATTGGAAAACAAAATTTGAAAGTAACGAGCGTCGTGAATCGCGTGCTACACGCACGTGTAGTTTTTCGTTTTGAAGGTAAAAATTTTTTTAAATAAAAAATACCAATTGCGAATAACTACTTGCTTGTTGAAAGTTTTTAAAAACTAAAAATCGAGTTAATTTAGATTGTGATATCTGAGAACAAGAAAATAAGTATTATGAATTTGGTTTTAAAGTTATATAAATAGAAAAATTTGTGAGAAAATGTTTTCGTTTTACAGGATTTCATAAAATATTAAGAAAAATTTGAGTCAGTTTGAAACATATTTAGGACTTTCAGAAGCTTGGAAAGAATAAAAAAATATTTGATAAATTTTCGGAAATATTTTCAAGTTTTAAAATATTTGTACTTTCTTTAAAACTTCTAAAATTCCCAAATATGTTTTAAAATGATTCAAATCTTTCCTAAATTTTTTTTCGAATTGTTCAAATTTGAAAAAAGTCCCTCAAAATCTGCCAGGAACTAAAAAAAAATAATTTACAATCCCTTGGAACCTTTAAAAAAATTTCAAAAGCTTCTAAGCTTTCTGTTCAAAAACTTGAAAAATGTAGGTACATTTAAAATAATTTGGAATCTTTACAAGTTTTGAATTATTTTTAAATATTTTCAAAACTTCTAATTATCTCTCAAATTAAATTTTCTCCGAAATTTGGTAATCCTGCAAAATTGACCAATTTTTCTTAAAAATCTTTTAAATTCTTTTTCGAAATTTTAGAAAATCATTTGAAATGCTTTTTCAATTTTCTCTTAGGATTAATATTCAAAAATAAAAATGATTTCAAATTTTCTCATGCATCTGAAGAAAATTCTTTTATTCTCGTGAGACCTTTCTAATCTCTTGAAGAACTTCGAAATTTTTTGTCAAAATCTTCAAAAATCTACATTTTGTTAAACAAATTTTGAAATCTTCTCTAGATTTACATTATTTTGAAATGTTTTCAAAGCTTATAAATATATTTTTAAATAATGCAGTGTTCCTAACATTTATTAAAATCCTGAATAAATAAAAGAGTTGTCTTAAAACCTTCCAGATTCTTTTTTGTCATATTTTGAAAATTTGGAATCTTCAAAACTTGAAATTGATCTTGTAAAATAAGACCTAAGTCATTTTCAGTTTTCCCAGAAATCTTATTTTCGGTAACGGTATTTTTTTGTTATTGGTACCGAAAATTTGTTTACCGATACCGACAGTGTATATACTTCGTAAATTATGACATTCCAATTTTTTGTCCATAATTTCATTTTTCTCATTTCTTTAAAAGTGAGAAAAATTGATTAATTATAGTGTGGTAGCAAAATGTTAAGAACATAATCATTTCCCAATATTAGAAAATCATTTACAATTCAAATTTTTTAATTTTTATAAAATGTTTTGAAAGATTTGAAATAAATTTCATCATAAAATAAAATAACTCATTAGAAAATTTTGATTTACAAAATTGATGGTGCATGAAATTAAGTAATATTAATTTCATAAAAAATGAGAAGTGTATCTAATTTGTAAAGCAATCCACATTTTTAAGCATCCGAATTTTAAGAAAAAAATTAATTGTGTTCCAATTAACGACGATTCTAATTTGAGATAAATAGTTAAAATTTGCGGAAAAAATTCAATATAACAAAATTGGAAAGACCCTGAAGTTTGAAACCTTAATAATTGTCAAAATAAAAAATAAAAAATAAATAATTGTGAAGCTTATAAATTAAAAATATTGAATACAATTGAGATTGTAATTAAATTTCACTAACATTTTTTTTAAATTTTTGGGCGCCTAGAAAAAATTTTCATTTAGGCTTTTAATTTTTATTTTTTGAACTCATTTTTTGGTTTAAAAATGTTTCTTATGTTTTACTTTAAAGTCTTTTATTTTGAAGAAGATAAGTAGTTAGTTCAAAATTTGAATTTTCTAAATCATAATATATTCTTAAAAGACAAACACCCAGAAAAAAGATTTTTTGTTTCAAAGAAAATTTCTATTGATTAGCTGTCAGTCAAAGAAAAGTTTTTTTTATTCAAAGAAATTTCTCTTGATTCAAAGAAATAGTTTCTTTTGTTCCTATAAAAATATCTATTTCTTCAATTTTAAATGATTTCCCTTATTTTGAAGTTATTTTTTGTGAAATTAAAAAAAATGTTAATAAAACGCTTTCTTTAATTGAAAAAGAAAATATTTTTCTGTGTGATTCTGGAATTCTGAATCTTTCTTGTGCTTCCCATTTTCGAACCTGACTTATTTTGTAGATATTTACAATTGAAAATTTGCCAACTTTCTTAATTTAAATGTTATAGTTTAAAATCATAAAATTTAGAACATCATTTTGAAATGGGTCTATCTTGAAGATTTTTCAATATCCAATGTGTATTTTCAGAAATATGTAATTCTTGACTGTTTTTAATAGTTCAATTTTGAAGATTTACAATTGAAAACTCTTGACTTTTGAAGATGCATCAATACAAAATTTTTAAATTTGGATGATTTTAAAGATATGCTTTTTAGTTATAAATCTTCCGAATTGAAAATATTTATAATGCAAATCATCAAAATTACAAAATGCCTAATGGTAAATTTTCAGAATTGAAAGTTCTTCAATTTTAAATATATACAATAATTCAAGTTCTACGATTTTCGAGAGTTACTATTGAAAAATCCGAATTTTTAAACTTTGAATAGAAAATTATTCAATTTTTAAAATTTATATTTCAAGGGTATGTAATTTTGAATCTTTTTTTGAATATATAGTTCAATTTTAAAGATAGGCAATTACAATTTTTTTAAGATTTTCAATTTAATTCTTCAATTTCAAGATGTATAAATCAAAATTCTCAAATTTGGATGATTATGAATATCAAAAAGCAAGACTTTTCAATTCTAAATCTTCTAACTTGAATAAATTTCAAATGTAAATCATAAAAATCACAGAATTTTTAATTGTCAAGCTTAAAGCCTAAATTTTAATTGCAAAATTTAAAAGTTGAGAACTCTTTAATTTTAAAGATTTACAATTCAAAGCTCTAAAATTTGGAAGAGTTGCAATTAAAAATGTTCGAATTTTGAGCATATTCAATAGAAAACTATTCAATTTTTAGGATTTATATTTTAAAGGTATGTAATTTCCAATGTTTCTTTTAATATTCCTATTTTTAAGATCTACAGTTGAAAATTCTTAAATTTTAACAACTTATAATTTAAAATTCTTTAATTTATAAGATTCACAATTTCAGATTCATTAATTTTATTGTGTTATGTAATGTGGAATACGTAGTTCAATTTTCAAGATTTACAATGGAAAATTCTTCAATTTTATGGAATTGCAATTGAAATTTTTTCAATTGCGAACAGTAAAAATGACCACATTATGTTAAAAAAATTTGGAAATCTTCTCTAGATTTAAATTATTTTCAAATCTTTTCAAAACTTCTGATACTTCTAAATATATTTTGAAATCATTCAGTGTTCCTAACATTTATTAAAATCCTAAAATTATAAAAAAGTTGTCTTAAGACCTTCCAGATTCTATTTTGACATATTTTGAAAATTTTAAATCTTCAAAACTTGAAATTGATCTTGTAAAATAAGACCTAAGTCATTTTCAATTTTCCCAGAAACCTTATTTTCGGTAACGGTATTTTTTTGTTACTGGTACCGACAATTTTTTTACTTCGGAAATTAAGACATTCCAATTTTTTGTCCAAAATTCCATTTTTCTCATCTCTTCAAAAGTATGAAAAATTGATTAATTATGGTCTGGTATAAAAATGTTAAGAACAGAATTATTTCCCAATATTAGAAAATCATTTACAATTAAAATTTGCAATTTTTTAAAATAATGTTTTGAAACATTTAGAAATAAATATCATCATAAAATAAAATTACTCATTAGAAAATTTTGATTTACAAAATTGATGGTTTATAAAATTAAGTTTAAGAATACGTAGTTCAATTTTCAAGATTTACAATGGAAAATTCTTCAATTTTATAGATTTTCAATTGAAATGCCTTCAATTGTGAACAGTAAAAATGACAGCCTTGATTTATTTTTTGGAAATTCTTATACTTTTTTACATATGTAACATGTTTCCTTTTATAAAAAGGGAACTGACTAAGAATATATGAAAAATTTACGTAACACAGGCGAGAGGGGGCAAAAAATGTGTGACGTAATTTAGGGATGGCACCTTATTAGAAAAAACGTATTAAATTAAATTATTAAAAAAAAAATTGAATTTGATACAGTTCATTTTATCTGAATCCATATGGTTCAAATTTTGTTTTAAGTTTAATGAGATATTGCAAGTTTCATCACTTTCTAGTTTGTGTTGCACCTTTGGCATATTTGAATAAATTACATGCACAAATTAAAAATATCTTCAAGAAACAAATCTAGAATTCCACTTTGAAAAAGGGGCCTAAGAAAGTAAGAGTTAGTAATTCGTAATTACTAAGAAGGACAATCATAAAAAATAATTGATCGTTTGATAAACTACCCGAAAAGAAAAATATTAGCCATTGCATTAAAGACAAGGTCTACTGTAAAGAAAGGAAGTAAACAACATCGATTTCCTAAAGCACCCCAATGCTCATATCTTCACTGGCCTTTGGAACGCATATTCAGCAATCCATTTTCCTGGAGCAAACAAAGCAAGCCATTGCGCCAGTTCTTATTAGAGAACTGAGTGTTTCTCCTAAATGAAAATAAAAATGAAAACAAACCACTCTTCATTTTTTTTAAATGGCCCCTGGGTATAGGTCACGATTAAAAAGAAGCCCCGCGAATCGTGTTTCTCTTCCGGGTTTCCACCTTCCCACGAAATAATTCAGAGTAGTCGACAAGATGGCGATTAAGGCATGAAAAACGTACGATTAAAAATTCCATCAAGGCAGAGCTTGACAGGTGGGCTGGTACCTGGGGGTGAGCCGGGACACCAGCTGTCCCGGGCAGAACAAGTTTGTACCGATTGCCATGGCAATCGCAATCAACATGCAAGACCCCCATGCTCCACTGAATTCAACACTCTAAAATCAATCCACCACCTGCATTCAAATAATGAATTTCCAAAAAGAAAAAGCTATTTATGGCAGTAAATTTTCCTAAAAATAGAAGAGGGTAGTTCGCAAAGACGACAACATTTTAGCCGCAGTGCGGACTCTATTGATTTTCCGGGGCTGTCTATACGCCGTAGGTTCGCGGTGGAAAAGCGCGCAGAACTCAGCAAAGTCGATGTAAATAAACAAGTCACCTCATGCACGCATAATTTGGCTCTGATTTCCTCATATTCACTTCTCAGATATCTTTGCCAATTGGATCACACGACTCATTAATTTCACTTGAATTATTCAATTCTCCATGATATTTTCAGAGCAATTTAAAAAACTGCTAGAGCAATGCGCGCTATCTGCTAGACGAAAATAATAAGCGATAAATGTTCACTCTATCAGCGGAACTCTCTTGATGCCTCTAATTTGAAAGAATCAGGAAAAGTCAGATTTTTACATGCGTCAAGATTACATTATAAATGAGGAATATCGTTTCACCATATCTGCAAATGTTGAGATAAAACAACATTTTTCATCAAAGTCGTATTAAGAAGAATCTGGGCGTGGGTTATTGAATGGACCATATGGAGAATTTCATAATCCGAAATTTTGAAAAATAGGCTGTTTGTGATCGCTTTTTCAGAAACGAAAAGTAATAGTCAAATGTCTACAATTATTGAAATAAAACAATATTTCTCATCAAAGCGATATCAGGAAAAGCCTGGGCGGGGCATAATAAAGGAATATCATAGGCCGAAATTTGGACAAATAAGCTGTTTGTCATCACTTTTTCAGAAACGAAAATGATATTTAAATATCTGCAAATATTGAGATGAAACAATATTTGTTATCAAAGCGATATCAGGAAGAGCCTGGGCGGGGGATAATAAATGGACCGTATAGAGGATTTCATAAGCCGAAATTGGGGCAAATAAGCTGTTTTTCATCACTTTTTCAGGGACGAAAACGATAGTCAAATATCTACAATTATTGAGATAAAACAATATTTGCATCAAAGTGATATTAAGAAGAGCCTGGGCAGGGGTTATTTAATCAACGGTATGGAGAACTTCATGAGCCAGAATTTGGTTAAATAACTTGTTTTTGTCACCAATTTCTCAGAAACGGAAATGATAGTGAAATGTCTACAAATATTGAGATGAGACAATAGTTTTCATCAAGGTGATATCAAGAAGAGCCTGGGCGGCTTTTTTTGTCATCGCTTTTTCAGAAACAAAAACGATAGTCAAATGAAGATTTTTTCATTAGCCAGACAATGATGAATCGCCTATGAAGAAGAGAGATACAAACTTTTTGAAATAATATAAATCATTATTTAAAAAAGCGTTTGAGAGCTGGTTCAATTGGTCCGCTCTTTAACTTCCTCAATTCAATCGTAAATATAACTTTCTTTCTGTGATAGCGACCGTCTTGTGTATCAAGCCAAAAAATGCATTGCGAAATTCGGCTGAATAATGAAAGATCATATGTTCGACAACAAAGTATTAATACTTCTTTCTAAATGAAAAATTCTTTTCGCCAATTAAATTGCACTACCGATTTGAAGTCTTTAATATTATTAATGATGTCTGTTATTTTTAGATTTATTCCCCTGTCAATAACCGATATATCCGACTTCCGTATTGAGAGATCCACTAATGAAAAGGAACTGCTTTCTAAATGAAAAATTCTTTCCACCAATTGAATCGCAACACCAATTAAAAATATTTAATATTATTAATGACATCTGTTATTTTTTGGCTTATTCCCCTGTCACTAACTGACACATCCGACTTCCGTGTTCAGAGATTCATCCATGAAAAAGTAGGTCGTCTCGCAAACTCCACCCTTCGCCGGATTTTTATTTTTCTCTCTACTGAAAACAGATATTCTTATGTGGAAGAAAAAAGGGTATATATATGTATATATAAAATAACGAGTGTGAACCGACCGGCTTATCAGCTCTTTGTCGGCCTGAATAAAAAAAGACTATAAATAGCGATTTGTTCATTATAGTGAGTGACGTAAAAAAGTTTTACTTATTAATCGTCAAAAAGTTGATTTTGATAGTTATCTAACGTATACTCATCAGAGACGAAAATAACGATGATGTAAAGTATAAAAAGCGCGATGTGTGTTAACAGCTGATGAAAACAAAAGTTTTTTTAACGACCATGTTCGCTAACGCAATTCGCGATAATTCGCTAATATGATCTCGAGCTTCGAACTTGCAAGCATACCCAGCTTACACTCAAGGACGTGACCTTTACATCACTTTTTTTGTGGTACCGTGTCTAAATGTGATTAATTTGTTTAAAAAATTAAAGCATTTGTTTAAAGAATATTTCCTTATTTTTGAGGATTCGTACAAGTTTATTGATCCAATAAGGGTGGAATAATTTAAGGGAAACCATGAAGCGAGAAATCATCAAGGAAAGACTCTAAATTTCTTTTCTGAAATGTGAATTTTCTTAATCTTTAATAATATTATTATTATTAATTTTTAATATATTTAAAAAAAATGTAATTCAAATTCAAAAGTACTTGGCTCTAAAGGGTTCTCTAGAGATAGATGTTCAGATAAATTCGAGACATTTAAATTAAAAAATTGAATTATTATTAATGAAGTCGGTTACAAGATTGTTAAATATAATAATTTTGAAGGTTAATTTAAAATTGAAAAATAAAAATAAGGTATAATTTGCTGGAAAGGAGAACTATTAATTAAACAACTAAAACTATTAATTCACGCACCTTCGTTTGACGGATGCGAGGTCTCGTCGAAGACCTCCCTGCACACAATAGTGGCAGCGCTATCCTGGGAAATACTCATTTTCTCGATTTTCCCGAAAGTCTATTTAAAGCGGAAAAAATTTACATTGTGTCTTTTAATTGGCCGGTTGACTCGCGGTGATTTCGCGATAAATGTGAAAGAAATTCACGGGAGCCTGTCATGTTGACGATTTGACGTTTGCGCGAACCCGAACCGAACGACGGTCAATGTTGAATTCAAGTTGAATGTAGGGGTAGGAGGAAAGTCGAGCGATCGCAGCGACCCCTCGTTCAAAAGCAAAAATGGGGTGAAATAATAATAGGAAAACTGAGGGGATAAATTATTTTCCTTCTTATTGACTGTGGTGCTTATCTTCAGATGTTAAGTTCCTACCTTATCGACTGTTTAAATCAATTTTTTAATAATTTTGTTTGTTTATTAGTTTTTTTTTGTCAATAATCATTTAGAAATTTTGTTTATTTGAAAAGTTTAGTTTATGTCATTGAACTGATATAAATTTATAAAAAATCCCTGCATGGTTGACATCCGGTATAAAAGTAAAACTTCTTTATCGACTTTAGGGCAGTTTTAAGGGCGGGTATAAAAAGTGATTATTGATTATTTATTGCTAACTGAATTATTTCTGCAGATTTTATGTTCAGATTTTACAAATATGAAATGTGCTTCTAACTTTTATTTTTTACTTTTTTTTAACTTTTACTGTAGCTGTATGATTTAGATTTTAAATTCTTATATTTTTATTATAAAATAAGTCCATTTTTGTTGTATAAAGTATTTAAATAAAAATTTCTTATTACTACCTGAATTTAGTTTTTGATTTATTAAGTTTCATTATTAAGATTGAAGTAATAAAAAAAAAAGATCTAAACTGGAAATAAAATTCCAAAATGATGATTTGTTCCCCTATTGTTTTATAAAAATGTGTATTAATTAACACTGTTTCCTCATTTACTTTAATGTTTAAAAATGTGAAATATCAAGAAAACATTTTTAATAGATGAATTTAAAATGTGAGTGAAGAGTTAGTATTATGAAGTTAATTATTTTATAATTATCTTTTAAAAGAGTCAGAAATTAATTTTTTTTTCAGTGGATAAGGAAAAAAAAGTATAAATTATTATTATTTAATGGTGTTGCAACGGTTGGCAGTTGAGTACATGCAAGGGATACAAAGGTCCTGACAGTGCTGCCACTTGCCGGCGGATCAAAAAACGAACATGGAATTGTTTTCCGACTCACTGATTAAGGCAAAATGGATTTTGCTTTCGAAGAAATTAACCAGCCATTTTTGACCAACGGTTCTGGTTTGATCCATCGAAAATCTTTTTTGAAAAATCGAAAACACCATTTTCCATCAAAACTACACGAGATATGAAAGAAATGTTGGGTAGAAAAATGGTTCAACTCAAAAAGATGAACAAATTTTTTAAGCCAACTTTTTGATAACACGCATATTTTTCGTTTTAATCGTGAAAAATGTTATTAAAAATAACAAATTCTATTTTCCGGTCAAACTATGGAAGATACGAAAAAAATAAATAACCAATAATTGTTCTCCCAAAAAATATCCACAAATTTGTTATCAATCATTTTTTGATAGGATGCGTAGTGTTTGTTTTAATCGTAAAAAATAACATTGAACATATGAAAAAATAATTTTTTTTTTTTTGAAAAAGATACAAAAGTGACTAGACAAAAGTTGCTCATTGAAAAAAGATCTACAAATTTCTTATTAATCATTTTTTGATACGACGCGTAGTTTTTGTTTTAATCGTGAAAAATAAAAAAATTAAATTTTAGGAAAAACGACACAGGGTACAATACAATGTTCAAAAACATAATTATTAGCCTAAATTAGATCTAAAAATTTTCCTGTGACTTTTTTTTTGATAGGATGCGGACTTTTTTTATTTTAAAAACAAGACAATGAAAATACGTCAGTTTCAATATCAGTGCACATTATGAATAATAATATACATTTATTAAATTAATACATTTTTCAGGGCAGCTTTCAATTATTTAAAGAAATTTAATTGATTTAAATAATTATTTCTTCTCAAAAAATAGGTTCCTTTTTTCGAACAAAATCAGTATCTAGGTTGCCTTCTTATATAAGAAATTAAATTTGTTTAAATAATTATAAATAACTTTAAAATTTTGATTGATATTCCACCAGACCAAAAATAACTTGTTTTGGGCAAAAAACACAAAAGAAAAGTGCTAAAATGTGTAGATTTTGTGCAGAATTGACAGTTTTGGATTTAGTCAATCAAGTTTCTTCTCCACAGAAGTTATTCCAAAAACACCAAAAAATCAGTTTCTGACATGTGTTCTTTATTTGGAACCAGATTTCTTATTATTACTTAATTATTCACATTATTTTAATTAAATTTATTATTTTCATTTTTAATTAAATATAATTAAAAATGCACTAAATGAAAAAGTAAATTATTAAAATATAATTTTAAAGATGGTAAACATGACATATTTCAAGGAATCTGTATTATCATCAGAGAATAACAGTAATTTTTAACGTCTTTTCAGACTAGATGGAGATATGAATTAAAAAATTTTTAAATTATTTTTTTCTGTAAAAAGATCTCCTTTCTCTCCGCTGGGAATCGAATTTCAGAACTTCCGATTGCCGGTCGAGTGCTTTCCCATTAAGCTACTAGAGAGATCGAGGGCAGAAACTTTTTTCAGAAAATACAGGCATTATTTTGCTAGATGGTATAAGTTAAATTTTTCATGGAATCTGTATTATCATCAGAGAATAACATAAATTTTTAACGTCTTTTCAGACTAGATGGAGATATGAATTAAAAATTATATTTTAATTATTTTTTTCTGAAAAAAGATCTTCTCCTTTCGCTCCGCTGGGAATCGAACCTCAGAACTTCCGATTGCCGGTCGGGTGCTTTCCCATTAAGCAAAAAAAAAATAATTTAAAAAATGAAATACTTTAGACCAAAAGAATTAATTTGTTGGATCCTTTATTCCAATTCGATGTTTCGAAAACTTATAGTTTTCCTCACCAGGATAAAAATTATTGAGTAGAGAAGTTTATAAACATCGTCATCACAAATAAAATAGTTTCAATTTCTCCTTTTCCATTTATCTATAAACAATGTTATTCTATAACAATTTTCTAAAACAATTTTTTTTCCATAATTGTTTATAGAAAAATGGTAAAGGAGAAACTGGAACTATTTTATTTGTGATGACGCTGTTTATAAACTTCTCTACTCAATAATTTTGATCCTGATGAGGAAAATTATAAGTTTCGAAACGTCGAATTGCAATAAAGGATCCAACAAATGAATTCTTTTGGTCTGAAGTATGTTATTTTTACCATCTTTAACATTATATTTTTATAAATTATATCACTCAAACAACATCGCTTTTCAACATCTCTTCTAATCTAAGTAAATTATGTAAAAATATATCTCGAAAAATCTGTTTCCATAAAATGACACAATAGCATTTAATTTACTATAAAAAATTAGGCCAACATTGTTCTAAACATTTTTTAATATGTACGGAAGCAATTATCATATTTAGAGTTTAACCTTAGCGACTTTGATGAAAAAGTGCAAGATTTAATCCAATTGGATTACATTGTCTTCAGGGAATTTCTTTTTTTTAAAAAGGATCAAGAACTTCCAAGTGAATATTGAATTTTCAAAACTTTGTTATTTTTGGATCACCCTGAAGCGGAATGTTGTAAAATGACTATAATTGCTTTAAGTTTTTAAAAATCATTTACTGTTTTCAACATGAACATGAGAAAGCTACACTGTGTTTACACTCAGAAAAACGTTTGTTTGAATCAAACAAATTCTTTCTTCGATATAGGGTCATACAAATATTGTATTGATTTAAACAAATATTTCTTTGATTTGAATCAAATTTATTTTATTCAAATACACTATTGTTTAACTCAATCAAATTTTATTTGAATCGAACAAATTCTATCTTTGATATAGGGTCAAAAATATGTTTGTTTGATTCAAACAAACATTTTTCTGAGTGTAATTACTAAACACATATAACTTAAATTTGAAGATTTTGAAGAACAAAAAGAAGAAGAAAAATGAAGAAAAATTTAGGTATCTTCTTTCTGCCTGTAGAACTTTATTATTGGAAAATTATAATCTATTTTTTTGGTAATGGTGACCTCCGGCTCTTTTATCTGAAAGTTAAAATATGTTTCGTTATTCAATATCAGTATTTTGAACTATTATTTCGAACTATGCTTAAATGCTAAAATTCTCATTTAAATTCATCAAAAGTTTCGCTCGAGCGGTCGACCACTCTGATTTTTCGTGTACCAGGAATATATTCCCTGAAGAATATTCAGGATTATACAGAATATATCGGAATATTTGGGAATACAAAGAATATGAGAATATGTAGGAATATGAGGGAATATGTAGGAATATGAGAGAATATGTAGGAATATGAGAGAGTATGTAGGAATATGAGGGAATATATGGGAATATGAGACAATATTTCGCAGAATATATTTAAATTATGTATATTAAATTACATATATATATACATTCTCACCCTTTCCTTCAAACACCATAATAATCTGTAACAACCTTATCATCTGCAAACGCTAACCCACGTACCCTCACTGTCCCGAGATCCACAAACAATCATAAATTCACGAAATGATAATCAATGAATAAACAAATAAATAAGGGGTAATCCACAAATTACGTAAGGGGTTTTCCTGAAATTTTCAACCTCCTCTCCCCCCATGTAAGATACCGTGAGATTTGCTGCCCCCTCCCACCCTCTCCAAATATTGCTAAGATTTTATAAACTTACACGGAAAAAAGTGGATCGTTAAAAATACTCTGTGAACCAGCAGCTCTAACTATTTTAAATTGAACCGCAGCTTTTCGTCGGTGAATTTTGTTAAAATTACTATTTCGCATTCAGGTTATTTAAACTGACTTCTTAAAAGAGTAGGTTGAACAATTTCAAATAGTAGGATGCACTGCACCAGTTGGTAACCGTCCACACTCAGGAGAATAAGAGTTACTATTTCGTGTAGTATGCCTTACTTCTGTGAAGAGTAACTTTGTCGATTTCGCATTGTAACGCATATATGTATATGTATATATGCTCTGCACGCATTCTACACACGATGTATAAATAGATTAGCTCGAAACTTTCGACAACAAAAATGATGTGAAACGTCGATCGATTTGAAAAGGAAAAAATTATTTTATATATGATTATTACTGCACTTAATTTACACAATTTCTTACACAATTGCACGCACAGAGACTTACACATATGATCGCACGCTCAAACGCTTTGAAAAATCGCCCCCGCTGGGGAATCGAACCCTACCTAACTACCTAAAACCTGTCCTAAAACCTAAATCTAGCGCAAGTGTTAGTCAAGTGAGCTACGGAACCGCTTAGATTTTTCTGACAAACTGTCGGTCAACGGTTTCTCTGAGGAAAACGTGGCCAGCTAAGAAATTATAATAAATAATTACTTAAAATTTTTTTAATTAATCTCTTACTGATGATTTCTAATATTTTGTAACGAGCTTGGGAACAATATTTTGCTTAGAAGTATTAACTCACACAGTAAATATATTATTAGTAATTTATATGTATATTATTATAAAATGAATTGAATTACAATTTTTAAAAAGTACATATTTTGTATTATTGAAAATTAAGGCTTGAAAAAATGTTTTCGAATGAAAGTTTTGGAATTTTGATTTGATTTTACTATCATCTCACTTTATTTAAAACGCAACATTCATTTACATAACTGATATATAAATAAAAAATAGTTTAAACATCGTAATAATATATCAAATGCAAAATCGAAATCACTAATTTAAGATGAGACAAACGTTGAATTGTGATTTAAATTTAGATTTTTTGCACAAATAAAATTTTTCTCATGAGATATGGGGATGCTGAATTAGAATAAAAACTGTTTAAAAAAAAATATTCGGTTCCGAGAAATTGATATCAGGGTGCACAGTCTTCCCCTGTTTTTCTTAGTTTCCCCTTTTTTCTTGAAATTTCCCTTTTCCCCCCTATTCTCAAAAACCTTTCCCCTTTTCCCCTTTTCTCTTTAAATATACGATATTTGACATTGTACCCATTATTGAATAATAATTAAAGCAATTATAGCACTTAAATAAATTATTTATGAATAAATAAGGTACACGTTCCAAGTTCAGACCATTACAAATAAATATTCTTAAACAAATTTGAAGATGAAACATTTTAAGCTAGTTGAAAATGTGAAAACTGCCGACAGAAGTTATTATCCAATATAAAATTGGAACAGTTACAAAATGTATATTATTTTTTAAATAAGTATTAGAAGATTAATACATTTTAGTTGAAATGTACAAAGTTAAATACCTAATTAAAAATGGAATATTCCAAACTCATCAACTGGAATTTTAAATGTTCTAACTTGAGCAATTTTTAATTGAAAATTTAACTATTGTTGAAACTTTTTTTTGTTGAAAATTAATTTTTTTAAACTCACAATTGAACTATTCCATTTGTGTTTGAAAATTGATCTTTTTTAGTTGGAAATTCAACTATTTGGTTGCATGTTCAAATTTCGTTCAAAAGTTATATATTTTGGCAGAAAGTTGGTTAAAAATGTAACTATTTGGTTGAAAATATATTTATTTTGTTGAAAAGCTGTCTTTTTGGTTGAAAATCAAACTACTTTCTTAAAAATGCACTTTTTCAAACTAAAAATTGCAATTTTTGATTGCAAATTATTTTTTGTATTGAAAGCTTATATTTTTGAGTTAAAAATTCGAGTGTATTATAGAAAGTACTTTTTTTGGCACGAAAATTCAATAAATAGGTAGAAAATTGGTTTTTTCATTTGTAAATTAGTTTCTTGAAATGAAAATGTAGCAATTCCATTTTTGGTTCAAAGTTGATCTTTTTTATTTTGAAAATGCAAATATTTGGTTAAAAATTTATGTAATCTGTTAAGAATTCGTCCTTTTTTTGTAGAAAAATCATCTTCTTGCTTTAAAATTCGACATTTTGAATACAATTTTTTTTCTTCATTGGCTAAAAAATCTTTTTTGGTTGAAAACTCAACTCTTGTTGAAAATTCGTGTTTTTGGGTTAAAGATTCAACTGTTTTGTAGAAAATTTGAATTTTCCCTGGAAAATTCAATAGTTTGGTGATTTTTGAACAACTTTGTTAAAAATTCATTTCTTAGTTAAAAATTCATCATTTTAGTTAAAGCTTTTTCTTGTTTGTTAAAAAGTAGGTTTTTTAACTAACAATTGTAATGTTTGGTTGAAAATTAACTTCTTAATTATTAATTCATATTTTCGTGTTGAAAAATCAACTGCATTGTAGAAAATTCAACAATTTGGGAGAAAATTCAGTTTTTTCAATTAAAAATTAATTTTTTGAAACGAAAATATAACTATTCGATTTTTGGTTAAAAACTGTTGTTCTTAATTCAAAAATTCAACTACTTTGTTCAAAAATTATCTTACTCATTGAAAATTTAAAATTGCGAAAGTTAAAAATAAATTTCTTGCTCAGTTACAATTTTTTTGAAAATATGCAAAAACATGTTTTTTTTTGGATTGAGTCATATGCACACATTTAAAAAAAAGTTGAATATGTCGAAACTGAAATTTATTCAGCTTGAACCAAAGAAACATTTTTTTATTTTTATTTTTCGGAAAAAAATGTTTGTCGTGAATTAGGATTTTTGGGATTTCATATCTTTTTTTGCGATTTTCGAACGTTATAAACACCACGAAAAAAATGTTTCCCATGGATAAAAAATAATAACATGTTTCTTTGGTTCAAGGTGACTCAATTTCAGGTTCGAATCAATCCAAAAAACATGTTATTGTATATTTTCCAAAAGTTTTCAATAAGGCAAATTTTTTTTTTTAATAAAAAAAAATTGTTTAATTGTAAATTTAAAAAAGAGAACAGAAGATATTAACTGATTTCAATTGTTTTAAATTTAGACTGAAAGTATTAATTATAGTAAGGATGAAATGACAAATCTTGAAAAGAAATATTTATGAGAACGATGTCAAACATATCAAAATTGTATGTTTAACTAATTTTATTTTTTCCCGGACTTTTTTATTTCACTCTGGATGGGTTTCCAACGATCTAAGTATATCCAATTTTTAAAAATAAATCTTTAATGGCAAACATCATTGAAAAATCATTAAAAGTTATTTAAAAATGTAACATTTCTTACGAAAAGGTTGTTTGTTCTTTTCGACATATGAAAATAAATGTTTAATCTTTCCCCTATTTTCCCCTTTTTCCTGCAAAAACCACCCTATTTCCCATTTTTTGAGCTCCTTTTACGCTTTGATCCCTGTAATATCAAAGATCGCGATATCATAGTAGTATGGTAGATTTTATTGTTGAAAATCTGGAAAAAAATTAGAAAATATTTTTTTTTTCATGAAATGGTAGTAATTTTTACAAATATCAATGTGAAAAGGTTGAAAAAATTATTACTACGTTAAAATTGGAAATTAATTTGAACTTAAATTTTATTAAAAATTATTTTTTCATTATTGGTTCAAAAAATGATATGTCGAAAACAATGTATTATTCTACTAAAAAAAAAATTCTTCCAAATAATATAATATTTGAACTTAGGTGGCTTAATCAAGTACGATCCTAATCAATTTTATCTGTATCTTCTCATTAGGATGAGAATGTAAAATTTTTATTTTTTCTTTATTTTGTAATGTAATTTTTCACGATCAACACAAAAACTACGCGTCTTATAAAAAAATAATTAGCAACAAATTTGTAGATCTTTCTTGGATGGATAATTTTTGTCTAATCATCTTTTTTCGTATGTTGCATAGTCTGAAAGGAAAATGGATTTTTTAATTTTATTTTTTATATGTTTCACGGGGCCAAAATTTGAATTTTTGATTTTTCAAGAAAATTCAAAAAGTTGTTATGATAATTTTTTTCATATGGTGCGTTGTTTGGCTTAAAATGTTGATTTTCGTTAGTTTTTGTGGATTTTGAAAATGCTATATATAACTCTAAAAGTTTTCTTTTTATCAAAAAAATTCGTTGGGACAAATTGTTCAGATTTTTGAGCGTCACGAATTGCGGTACATAGAATTTTGAAGTTTTGAAAAAAAATGATTTCAAAATTTTTGAAAATGATCTAACTTTTTGAATTTTTATCAAAAATAGCTGGCTAACGAACTTGTTCTCTTCTTTTAGGGCTTGAAAAAATGTGAAAAAATTTGAAAGAATAGACAGACTACAGACAGACACCTTGGTAAAAATCGTTTTTTCTAGCTTAGGGGGTCTAAAAACGTGGAGATTTGATGAAAACCGACTAAGACAAATTTTACATAAAACCAATACCTTCTCATTAGGATGAGAATGTAAAAAGGTAAGTAGGAGTGAGTACGATCACACCCTGCCCACTTTTTAGTAGCCCCTCTTTTACACACTCGAATGGTCAAACTCAGCATTCTCCTGCGTCAGATTTTTTTCTGCATCTTTTTGATGAAATTTGTTAAACAAAAAATATATACACTTCTAAAAATGTATGCGTATTGTAAAATGTTTCTTAACCTCTTTCTGCGTTTTTATTTCCATTTATCGTATACAGACCGTTGGTTTCGCAATTCTTCTTCTTGCGTCGTAAAATGTTTGCTAAACGAAATGCGCACACACGTACACACCCAGGCTCACACGAAAACAATCATTTTCACGGACACAGACACATTGATGTGCTCTTTTGGACATAATCTGAAATTGACAAAGTTAGTATGTCACAAAAGTAACGACAAATTTTATGAAAATTTCGTCACTTTTACGTAACTGCATCTTAAATATATATGAAATTGCTCATAAAATTACGAAATTGTAAACAAATTTCGTAAATTCACTTCAAATTACGAAAAAATTATTGTAATTTTTTGGTTAAATGTAACGCATTAAATCTTACGTTACTCGAAATGTCAGATTTTTTGTTACACGTTTCGGAATTCTCAAATACAATGTATCGGAAAATTCCGTAATTGTAACTGAATATTACGAAATTTGTAACTGAATTTTTCTAAATTTATAAATCATTCACGAAACTTGTAACTAAAAGATTACTGAATTTCATAATTTTCCAAAAATTATCATCATTTTATGAAACATGTCACAGAATAAGACTTCCCAAACTCTTTCGTAAAATTAAAACAGAACTTTCTAACAGTGTGTATAATACGTGCCTCTAATAAAGCTTTTATAATTCTATTGGAACGATTTTTTTTCTCCTTAATATAAAATCTCTAAACGATATTGTCGTTTTCGATTCTGACGATTTTCGAGAGTAACACGGTGGTAACGTTTGCTTGCTGTAGGCCGCTCATATTCAACAGTAGTGTGTGTCTGTGTGTGGTGCTGCATTTGAAATCAGTGATTCTAACTGAGCCGCCTTTATATGCGCATGTTTGAATTGTAATATAGTTGATTGGCTGTAGTACGCGCCCGTATTTGAATTCCCAATGAGGATGCGAACTAGAACCAATAAGCGCCATTCTATCGAAGCATGCGCATGTCAAGGTGGTCTTTTCGGGATCACTTAGTTCGAGTTCGATAATAATACGTCACGTGTTTTTTCGTATTTGGTAATGCGCGGCTCAGTGTTGCCAACCGTTGCACGATAAAGTCTGTAAAAGAAGTAATGAACCATAACCTCAATTGTGAAGAAATTTTCAAATGAATCATTTTTACGCTCTGTAACTGTGATTTCTATCATGATTTAATTATATTTATTATACTAAATATCATTTGTGAAACTCGTGTACGTTTCAGTTCTACTTTCCCTATAGGATTGAAATTTCCATTTCCTTATAGTGACACATTCGAATAATTATTTTTTTCGGTTTTAATAGAAGTATGTCAGAGATCTATGTATGTTTACAGATCAAAAATTTTATAATTTAAGAAGATGTTCAAATTAAGAATTTTTAAGCTCTCAATGAGCACTGCTATTAAAAAAAACACCGATACTTTAAGAAATTGATTTTGATAATTTGAAGGGATTTCAAAGAAGTTCAACGACTATAAGGTATTTTTCTTATCCAAAAGGAATTTTCAAGATCTTCAAACAATTGCAAGGAATTTCAAAAGATTTCAATGAATTTGGAACATTTTGA